>CM046380.1:20487788-20497788 GCA_025413485.1 Ficus microcarpa | reverse complement strand
ACATCACAGCACATCGACAATTCCACGGATGGTGACCTCTGCTTCTATAGTGAAAGTATCCCTGACCAAGTAACCTGAGTTTGGGTTCCTGAAGAAGGCTAGCGTCATATATGTCAGCCAACCATGTTCGTCACTCGAGGCACTGAACCATTCACTAGCTGCAAGACAAACAGTGAAGCCATGACTAACCAGCTCAATCAGAAACTAAGTTTAGACTTGAACCAAAGATTGCTGCTCGCAACTCTTTTTTTACCTTTACCAAAGAGATGGTTGGAACTAATCTGATTAAGGATGCGCAACGTGTACTCAGCATATATTTTGCAGTTTGAAGGAAGGGATGTCGGATCAACCAAAGCCACAAAAAGAGAAAGATGAGTGCCCAAACCAGTTCCTTTTCCATTGGGATACAGTTTTATCTTCCTGCAGGCGTAACACAAACCAGATCATGAAAAGATCAATAAAGTAAAACTATATCATGATGACATTTGAGTGAAAACAAATTTAAATACCATTTCTGATCTGCTGCATTGAATTCTTTCGATTCACTGCATTCTACGGCCAACTTGGAATAGTTTTCAACCTTGAACGTGTGCTTGTACATGATAGGATTCTTTATCATCTGAAGACACTCTCCTTTATATGTGGTTCTTTCTTTGCAAACAAACACCTCTGCTCCGAAAACGCAAGTGTCATCCACTAGAAACCCGTTAGCCGCATCACTCAAAGCTTTAAGAGAAATAAATTGATCAAAGCCCCGTTCAAGCTTCCTTTTATGAAAGCACCTTTCCTTCCCGACGGCATCTAAGGCAACGCGGAGTCGCAAAATAAACGTGTTAGAAGCTATTTGACCACAAAAAGGGAAAACTAATATTATAATCATTGGCATTTTACTAATACTAGTTGTTACCCATGAGCTATGTACGCGAGAAGAATTTTGTACACTCAATTCATATGTTAAAATTTTGATTATCGTGCTATTATTTTTTATAGTTTATTCAGTAATATTATTTTTCTACTTTATTTTTAATTTTTCAGTTAAAAAACTAATAGGATATTGTTAATGCTCTCATAGTTTAAAAAATACGAATTGTAATATTCAAACATTACATAAACATGTTTACTCATATCTAATCTTATTGGTTAACCATTAGCCTCCCACAATAATAGTCCAAAAGACTCCAAATGAATAAACTCATTAAAAATTAAAAATAAATATATCAAATTTAAATTTGAACGTGCACATAACTATACAATAGATAGAACATTTATTTTAAAATAAAAAAAAAGGAGGAACTTTATATTAGAAAAAATTTAAGATGGGTGAAAGAAAGGAACAATGCGAGCAATTTAAATGTAAGAAGAATGCAAGTAAAAGATATTAAAGAAAATAATATTTAAGGACAAACATAATAAATATGTTTTTCTGATAAATAATTAGATGTATGAACATGTATAGTTAAGTCAAAATGTATGTCTCGATCGTATAGCATGGTTGGGATAATTAATTGAATATGACAATTAAGAAAAAGCCTTTATCATGGCCAGGTACATGACATACTAAAAAAAAAAAAAAAAACACACACACACACACACACGCACACACAATATTTGTTTTTTTTTTTTTTTGAGAAAAAAAAACTAATAAAAGGTTGATAGAGTAACTGTTTATTAGAACAAAACATTCTTAAAAAATCCACATAAATAAGATTGTAGAGAAATATAAAAGAAATATGTAAGAAAAAACATATTAGAAAAAAATTAAGATGTGCGGATTTAGTTTTTTTAATTTTTTAAAACATAGTGAAAAAAATGTTTAGTTGAGAATGTATTTGGGAGGGGAAAAAAACATTTTCAAATGTAGCATATTTAAATATTTAATTTGTTTAAGATGGACACCAAAATACGTGTTTTAATCAAAATATGTATTTTGATTGGAATAAAGACGTGCATTACTTTTAAAGAAAAAATTATGAATGAGCCAATGCAAATAGAAACCAAATTAGAGATTTATGGAAAGGAAAATATTTTTTTTTTGAAGTAAAAGAAAAATAATTTTTGCAGTATAAATATATTTGATAAAATTTATTTCAAGAAAACTATTAAAACAAAAGATATTCAAAATATTCAGATGGATAATATAATATTTAAGAGCATAACAAATGAAATATGTAAGTAAAGATATATTAGAGAAAAATTACTTCACTGGACAAGTTGAAAGAAAAAATAATCTGAAAAAGCATTTAAAAAATTTAAGATAAAAGAGTTTAACCAAGGAAAAAAAAAAAAAAAAACCTAAAGAAAGAAGAGAAAAAAAGAAAAAGAAAAAGAAAAAGAAAAAGAGAAACACATAAATTGAAAAAAGACGACATAGGGAACTGGGCCAAAACTTCCAACTTAGAAAGGAAAATAGTAAGCCCAGGGAAGAAGAAGACAAAGAAAAAGAAAAGTAAACCACGAAACGCCAAAATAGATGGACGAAAGTTTGAACAGTGCACATGGGAGAGGTGCTACACTAAAACAACTTCCCTTTCTATATATGTAATAGATAGATTAAATTTTGAGAATGAGTTACCCTGAAGAACCATGTAGTTGTCATTGTTCTGATCGAGCAAAAACAACCTGAAAACAGCATCAACTTGCCAACCAGTCTGTAGGGAATTTGCTCCGGCCATCGCCAAGTAGAGAGAGAGGTGTTCTTTCGCATTCCTACTCTTGTTTCCATTTGGATAGATAACCAAGTTCCTGAGAGGATAACATGAGACATGTAAGACATGACAGGAACCAAAAATAGAGGAAATAAGACGACAATTGTACTCGCAAGAAAATGCACCATTTGTAGCCTCCAGCTTCAAATTGCCCCGACTCATATCTCTCTATTGAATTCTTCGTTAGCAATGAAAAGGACTGTATTTCAACAGTATAATGAATTGGCGGTACATCAGAGATTGATCTCAAAACGCCTGCAATGGAACAAGGACATTAACATTTAATGTAATTGAGAAAATTTGATTAGAAAAAACTTGTTTATATTGCATAATGTACCAAACTCAAACATATACAACGTACCATTTGGATCGTCGACAACAAGACCAGCCATGGGAATAAAATCCACCAACAGCGCCAAATGCTTAGTATGAGGTTAGTACAATCCACCACCGGGTTTTCCCTGCTTTTTAAGGTGAAAATTTAATCCTTTGCTTCAAGAGGATTGCATTTTTCCAGGGAGCAAGTATCAATTCTCTGCTTGAGGGTGTTTTCGAATAATATAGTTTTGTCCATGTTACATTTATTCATATTCATGTGCACAAAAGGTTAAAAGAATATGCTTTGTGTCTTAGCATTTTGTTCCAAAGGAGGACACATTCTTTCTCGTACTATAGATTAAAGAACTACCCAAAAAAATTTGCATATCCTTTAACCATCCTAAAACAATTTAGAAAAATTTAGTAACAAAGAGATAGAACAAACATGAAAATATGGAAGAGAGGAATCCACATCCAAAAGGTGGAAAGAAAAACTCACCAACGAAGCATACATATCTGACAAAATGAAACAAAAGAAAACGCTCTAAAGTTCCCCCATTTTTTTTTTTTTTTTTGGCTGAAATTAATACCGTCCAGAATTAAAGCGACAAAGAAGACAAGAATCTGATCCTATCTCAAAGAAATCCATTTCCTAAAATAAATCGTCAAAACTTTGCATATTCCTTCCAAAACACAGCATCCAACCAAAAACCAAGACAGCAATGTTCCCAATAATCCTTCTGTTTATGGTGTTGCAGCTCATAAAAGAGAATTTAACGAGAAAAATTATGGATTCTTTCAAAACTACGCGCAATCTGTTTACAATCCACAATTTCGAAACCAACAATATACAGTGAAGAAAAACATGATCAGATAAATTCCTGGATTCTTGCGAAGAACACGGCAAGAGGATGAACTCATCATAAAAGGAGGAAGCCTTCTTTCTATAAAATTAAAAAAAAATACATTAACAATTCAGTTGTTGCAATATGAATATGAAGTGACCCTAAACGATCCCAGTAACAAACATCAATCTAAACCTTCCACACAGCTGAAGAGAGCAGTTTTCTTCACAAACACAACCCTTGAGCCAGATCGACAAGTTAGGATAAAACAGTTGAACTGTCACTAACTAATATCGTATGAAAAGAAACCAAAGTTTGGATTCAAAATCAATAAGAAGCTTTTGAACTGTAACAGTTCAAGAACATGGGTGAAGAAGTGCTTCAGAACAGTCCACCCACTTTCGAAATCAATATAATTAACGGATGTTCACTCATCAAATAGCTGCTATGATGATGATGAGGCCTCTGTTCTTGGCCTTGTATATCCGAGACTGATTAGCTTCTGCACCAATATCTTCTCAGCCTCTGCCTAAAAATCCATTAAACCAAACCAAAGTAAAAAATAAAGGGGAAAGTACCTAAATGACACAAATGTGAAGACCATTAGATCAACATGACACAAAAAAAATTACACCAATATGACACAAAACTAAACTAAAGTAAACTACAGCTTGTGTCATGTTGGTCAACATAGGAGAATTTGTGTCACATTGATCAATAGATGGAAAAAAAAGGCAGTTATTTGGGTAATTTTCAAAAAAAAAAAAAAAAAAATCAACAACAACAACAACAACAATAGTCAATAATGATAATACCGCTCCTACCATTTCAATTCCTGAATATTTTGTTTGTACAAACCAATCCCTGAACTTTTTATATTTTATAATTCCAATAAAAATTTAAAATAAACTCATTCAACCAACTACCATAGGTCAGAAAAGGGTTTTTTTTCCTTTCTAAAGTTATTTACTAAATAATAACTAAATAAAACATACAAAAGAATTGAGGAAAAAAAAATGACACAGAACAGATTTAGAAGACCATTAAAACCAACTCAAATGAAACCTACAAGGAAACAACCCCAATTCTCAAGATATGCAATTGAATCTCAATGAATATAATAAAAATAGAAACTGAACCTCAAGCAAAGGAGAGTTCTTGGGAATATTGGAAGCCAGAATTACATGGAGGCCGCTCTTTAACACTGCCATGAAAGCATTCAAAGTAATTGTGTTAGGTCTTCGTCAATTTCAGATCAAAATATACACACACACATACATTTATATAAGTATGCTCTCTTATGCGCACCCTTACAGAATGGCTCTTCTAGCTTTTTTTCTTTTTTTTTTTTTAAATAACAACTAGTTGATTCAAATATAATATTTTTCATTGATACATATCGTAAGTTACGCTAATAGTTCTAGATAGTCCATGTTACAAGATTCAAAACAAAAAGTAACATGTAAATCAACAAGCAGTTACAAGAAGCAAAATATAATGTTACAACTGCCAGACCCATCGGCACTTCAGACATTTCCTATGTATATACATATATATAGATTAAAATACCTCAAAAAAAAAAAAGGATTAAAATACCTAATCGTCGAGCAATGCCTGAAGCTGTATTATCAGATGCCCCACCAAACACACAACTCACACTCACTCCGTTATGCTTCTGCATATTATTTCGAAAATTTCCAATACACAAAAATTCTTAAAACAAGAAATAAAACAGAAATAAATTAAAAATTAAAAATTAAAAATTCAAGAATCAAAATCCTTTATTCCAAATTCCAACGGATAAGTTTCTTGAAACAATAATCAAATTAAAATAAAATAAAATAAAAACTCACGGGTTGAGTAGGCGCTGCTGCGTACAAATGCCCAAATTTCGCAGAGTTGCAACCAATCCAACCATATATCTTTAGAAAAGAATAAATAAATAAATAAATAATTTCTATTTTTGTTTTCCTTCTAGTTTTATAGTAAACGAAAAAGAGAAACCCTAAAAACAAAAAAAAAAAAAACAAAAAAAAACAAAAAAAACAAAACAAAAACAAAAACAAAACAAAAAAAACAAAAAAACAAAAAAAAGAGTTGGATGAAGGGTTGTAGTAGTGGACCTGCCGAGGAAGACGAATGATCTGGAAGTGGAGGGTGACATCGTTGATGGCCTCGCTGAAGGAAGTCACTGGAAGGACGTCGTCTGGTGGTTGTTTGTCATCGTCGGAGATATGGGCGGAGCTCAGGGCTGAATTCAGAGCTTCCATTTTTCCACTCTCTCTACTCTGCACTCGGACTCAAGGCTAAGGGAATGGAGAAGGGGAGGGCAATAAATCCATAATTTTCTGATAAAACGACACGTCGTGTTTTCCTTGGAGTTGATTGTTCCAATTTTATTTTTTTTATTTTTTTTATTTGTTGGACTTTTGGCGCTATTATTAATTTTATGATCCGCATTAAAGTTGCCAAAAGCAAGACTCAACCAAAAACAAATATTTAGGGACGCGAAAAAGAAAAAAAGAAATTAGGGATGCATTTATATTTCTAGATATAATTAAATGTGAAATCATCAAGATATTAAGCCGTCGTTTGAAACAATAATTCAAGACGGAGTTTTCATTACTTTAGCTCTATTGAAAACAATAATTAAATGGAGTTTTCATTAAAATTTTGAAACTTTCTTATTTGAAGTTAAAATGAGATTTTTTTTTATTGAATTACAAAAAAAAAAAAAAAAACAAACTGAATGAAACAAGATCCTAAATTTTTACACTATTTTTTTTTTCAATTTTAACACTATTTTTAATGTTACAGTTCATTTCTAATTTACACCTCCCCTAAACACACATTTCCAAACCAATATCCAAAACTCCGTCTTCAATTGTAACCCCAAATGACCCATAATATTTAATTTCAAACTAATAACATTCGAAGGGCTTATTTGATAAAGTTTTTGTTTTTGTTTTTGTTTTTGCTTTTATTTAGTTGAAGGGAAAAACAAAAAAGTTCTAACTTTTCAATAAGTGTTTTGAAAACACATTTTTAAGGACTTTTGAAGTCACAGTTATATTAAAGTTTTCTAAGAAATAATAAAAAATTTTCAAATAAAGTTTATATATATATATTTTTTTTAGAAGTCATATATTCAAACTTTGACAGAAACATCTTTTAGATATTAAAAGCTATTAACACATCATCTAAACACTTCTAAAAATAAATTTTGGATTTAAGAAGCCAAAAATAGTTTCTAGAAAAGCTTTGTCAAACATGCTCAAGATTCTATCTATTATCAAGTAAGATAGGAAAATGACTAATTTTTTTAGAAGATAATTAAAAAAGGCCAAATTTTGCTAGATTAAAAATCAATTATTTTTTCCTTTAAAATATTATTGTTTTTTTTTTGTCAATTTCAAAGTAAATGACTAACTAGATAAATTAAAAATATGAAAATAAGGTACATACGAGATATAATGGTAAATACCATATTTAGCTAATTTTCTCTTTTTTTTTTTTTATTTGTTAAACATAGAACTTTCCTCAGATTATAAAATAAGCCCCAAGTTTCTTGAAACTCTAGAATTTCTCCAAATTTTTTTCTTTTAAAAATCCTTAGATCCCCAATTTAAAATAATCGATGTAGAGTAAACATTGCAGTAAAAAGATCACATCGCTGATATTGGAGCTCATGACGAAGAACAAGCTTACTGCCAGCGCCACCTCCACCTCGCCAATCATCACAAACTAGATCCCAATGCCATTCATGAGGAAAACAACTCTTTGAATTGGGAGGTCTAGTGTAACGGCAAGTCTAGTCCGATAATGAGGTTTGATGTGACAATAAGATTAGTGGTTTCACTACTAAATTTTGCATATAATTTAATCGAGTTATCTTTGAATTTTGATGATTTTACCTGATTTTTTATTTTAACTTGTAAGTCTTGATGAATAAAAAAAAATGATATCAAGGCAACACTCCTACAAAAGATTTTCTGAACTCAATCTTGCAAGCAGGTATGAAGGTGAGTGAGACTTATCCCAATCATGTTGTCATCCCTAAGACATATTACTCATTTGTAATAAAATTACTTTTATCATTGCAAGCAACGTAATACTCTAGAAATTTGATTGGCAAACTACTAGAATAAAATTATTTGAATATTTCACTATTTCACAACAATTGAACTTAAATTCAAATCTATTGGCATATTTTAAAATCCGTTGTGATAAAATTACTTTTACACTAATCAAATGTGAGGACTCATTTGAGGGAGACGTCTGGAGACAGTGTTTTATAGATTGGGTTGGAAATGTGTGTTTGTAGGAAAAACTTTTCAAAAAGTTTTGTGATATAAAAAATATTACAAAATTTCAAAATAAGTTCAGAAAAAAATCTGCAAAATAGATCTTGTTTTATTTGTCTCATCGTTGTGAGCATTTTGATATAAGAATGATCTCGTTTTGATTTGAAATAAGAAAATCATGAACTTTAAAAGTTTAAATTTTTTTAAAATGAAAAAGAAAAAATTTGACAGAGTTGGGAGTTTTTGATCCAAATGGCATTTTACCATTAGAAAATTTTGACCAAAAAAAAAAAAAAATCATGCTAGGGATAACAACTCTATTTTCAATTTTTTAATACCAACATACATGACGACAAAATTTTCAAATCTTTTTAATTGTAGATTTTTTTATTGATGTTACATGCATACCAATGATCGAATGACAATTCATATGTCATATTAGGTAGCATAAAAATTTGGATTAAAGCTGATTTCACGAACATTTTTCTTAACAAATATAAACACATTTAATTTAAATACACAATTTAAATTCTACTTTAAATGCAAACATTTAATTTAAATGAACATTCAAAAACAATTTAAATGAATATTCAAATGCAATCTATTATCCAAATAGGCACTTGTAATGTTAACCAAACAGGCACTTACAATGTTAACCAAAGATTTACACACAAATCAACATATTGTAAACATCTAAAAGATTTTTTTTTTTTTTTTGGAGCTGAAAATCTAAATTATAAAGTTTAGTATTCATATTAGCAATTTCGGTAAATTACTTATTTAGTCCATAAACTCTTAACATTGTGCAACTTTAGCCGCTGAACTTTTTTTTGTAATTGGAATGCTCCTAAACTTTTAAAATGTTACTACAATAGTCCTTTTCGTTAATTTTTGAACGAAATTTATTAGTAATTTGATCAAAAAGTGATGCTAATTTTGGATTCCATAAAAAAAATTAACGAAAAAAATTACTGTAGCAACATTTTTAATAGTTTATGATCATTCCAACTATAAAAGGGAATATCCCCAAACTATTAAAATATTGTGACAATAATCATTTTTGTTAACTTTTAAACGGAATCGATTAGTAATTTGATCAAAAAGTAATGTTAACTATTGGATTTCGTCTAAAAATTAACGTAAAAGATTATTGTAATAATATTTTAAAATTTTAAAGACATTTCAATAATGAAAAAAAGTTCATGGACTAAAGTTACACAAAATTAAAAGTTCCGTGACTAACCTAGCAATTTACCCAAGCAATTAAAACTTTTAATATATCTATCCGGGGAAGATTATTTTCCCACTAATGATATTTCTATATTCTTCCAAATAGTTATCTTGACTAGGACGACGTTTGCGGCAATAGTAGATAGACGATGTTACGCAGAACTTGTTGCTAACAACATCTCTGAAGAAGGAAAAAAAAAATGACAGTTTCACAAGCGTGCAATGTTTCCCTTTCGATTTTAAACTTCTAGTAAATATTTTTTTCGTATACAAAATAGAGCACTACTTGCCAGTAAAAGCGTGTCAATCACTCTGATATGTCATATGAGAGCTAATCTACTTTTTAATCCCATGCCAAATAAATTTTGTTTACATTTTGGGATCTAGGGAGATAAAAATTACAAAGAACAAAACATGTACAATTTTCCCTTTTCTCCTATCTATCTAATTTCTATAATTGACAAATCCTCCCAAGGAAAAGATGTCAAGCCATCAGTTCTTTCTTTCTTTTTTTTTTTTTTTGATCGAGAAAAATCAAGCCATCAGGAAAGACTAAAAAGGTAAGGATATTACCAAAACTGATTATTAGAATTTGAAA
>CM046380.1:20381615-20487688 GCA_025413485.1 Ficus microcarpa | reverse complement strand
TTTTTGAACAATAAGAAGTGAAATCGACTCGTTCCACAAAAGTCAAAATTTTGACCGAAAAAGTCAACTGTTGACCGAAAAGTCAAAGTTGGACCAAAATGGCCGAAATTATGACGGAGGAATTTTAAGATCTGCGTTTTACGAAAAATAATGCAGGAACTAATTTTTATGACAGTTAGAAACTAAAACCACCTTAGAAAAATCAAGCACGCCACAGTAAGTCACGAGGCAGAAGGATTTGAGAAAAGATCTTCAATCCGATTTTTTTGACTGTAATTATGAAAAATCCAAACTGTAAAATAATTATTACAGTATTGGAATTTAAATTTTACAATCAAAGTTTCAAAGTTTTTATCCAAACAAAGCCTTAAAATTTTAAGATATCTCAAAAGAAATAATATTTTATTCTATGTGAGATGTGTTGGACCAATCACAAGAGGACACCTAGCCTATGCCAACTCACCATGAGTTGTCTTGCACTCCAAAGCTCCGGACACCTAGCATGCTAGAAGGCCAAAATTTGAAAAATTTTGGGGTCAAAATCCTATTTCTAAAAGCTCTCCAAGTTGTCTATAAAAGGGGTGGATTTCTCTATTCATTTAATGAGAAAATGCAACAAATTCTTGCAAAATTCAGCTCAAAATCCGAGAGAAAGGGAGTGAGTGATCAGAAAAATTTTCAAGTCAAGCCAATCTTCTTGCTTCGGGTAGCTAGGAAACCGAGTGGAAGAAAAGAAAAATTTTCTGCAGCCAAACAGCCCTTGTTGCCGTGGGTTTGGAGCAGGGGAAACACAAGGGAAAACCAAAATTTTGGGGTAGAAATTAGGGTTTAAGGTTCGGGTTTGATTGGTGAGCAAAGGAGTGAGTTTGGTCAAGTTTGAGCTTGATTTTAACTCAAGCAGCCCTCGGGTTTGTGGGAGAAAAGAGAGGAAAAATTTCAGATTTGGGGCTAAACTTTCTTGAGTAGCCGAGCAAGGTGAGGAGACCACAAAGGAACCAAAAATCTGATTTTTGGTGCGTGGGGAGTGAGCAGCCGAGCCCTTGAACCAAGTGGTGCAAAGATTTTCGGGTCATCCAAACCCTAAGCCGAAGTCACCTCTTGGAAGGTAAAATTTTTAAAAGCTTTTCACAAGTTTAAATGAGTTTTTAAGCATGTGATTTACGTGTATTTCATGCAAAAATTGTGTAAGAGCATAAGCTCCTATGTGTGTTTTGATGGCTGCCTTTGATGTGCTTGTGTGCTTAGTGTTTGGTTAGGTTGATTCTAGGTGTGGTTTGGTTTATTTTATGCTCATAAATTATGCTATGTGCTTGATATGCTAGATTGGCATGTTAGGGTTTGAATTAGGTTATATGTCCCAAATTAGGTTATTTAGTTTTATGCATGTATGTTATGTTTTTATGAGCTTAATGCAAGAGAATGGTGTGATGTATGTTAGCTAGTGGATATGCAACCCTAGGATTATGTTCGGATTTTTGGGTTGCAAGATCACATGGGCTGTATGATAGGGTTAAGGGACGTTAGAATGCGCTGCATGTTTGATGATTATCTCCCGATGTGGGCGGTCGAGTTAGAACCCGCGATTTAGGACGTAACAAGAAATGTAAGAACCAAAACTAGCTCTCGGTTCCAGGGGGCTGTTTCGGTAAACACGGATTACAGGCCTTTGAGGCCGAATGGGCAAAAAGTTAAACACGAAAGTTGTAGACTAGGTTGTTTCCTAGCGGCCAGCGCGGCCAGTTTTCCAAAATAAGGCTCCAACAGCCTTCTTTTACAAGGAAACCCGATAGAGGTCTGTAAGACTCGGTTTTCAAAGTTAATCTCGTTTTCGATTAAAAACTGGTACCAATCGGTACAGAATCAGAAATTTCTCAAAACATGAAAGTTTTAGAACTCTTTGAGGGCTAGAACTTTCGTGAAGAAAACGTTTTTCAAATTCAAAAGCGATTTTTAACTATAAACTGAAATGCCAAAACTGCGCAGGAATCCAAGAGTTTCTGTGCAAGATTTTATAGACCCTTATAGGAAAAACGTTTTTCGAGCTAATCACGTTGTTTCAAGTATGGAACTGTCCAAAAGCAGTTTCCGACCCCAAATGTTTTATGAAATTATAAGGCAAGATTTACGAATTTTTACGAAAAAGTTGATAAGATTAAGTTTTAAAAGCTAAGTGTTTTTATGAAGCAAGAATGGTAAGTTAAGGCTTTTAAAGAAAATGGTTTCTAAGTTAAAGATTTTCAAAGCAAATGGATATCCAACGTATCTTTTTAGGTCACGATGTATGATCTATAAGACTACTAAGGTAGTCACCCCTTATGTACGCATGATCTTATGTTAGGGGGACATATCACCGAAAAACCCACATGAACTAGATTAGAAATCTCATGTACGTCCTTCGATCAGCAGGAGGGATTCTGCAATTAAAGCTCGAGAGGAGTAAGACAAGCAGCACACGGATAGACGGTAAGTACAACGTCTACAGCATAAGCTACTAGTATATATTACTAGATGTCTATGATGTGTTATGTGCTATGTGTTAGTAACATGTATGCAATATAATTATGTTATGAATATGATTATTATGCTAGGGCATAAATAATAGAATCAAAAAGGTGACAACAGAATGTATGTTCACTTATAGTAAGAATAAGTAAGTTAATAAGCGATGTGTCGTACCACCCACGCCAGGTTGGGTTGGACTGTGGATTGAGTTGGATAAGGTTTGGCCGCCCCAACCAATTCATAGTCGCGCGCCGGTTACGAACACACGAGTAAGGGCCATAATGAGTAGAGATAAGAAAGCATAACATGGTCAATACTTGCTATGTGTATTTCCTGTTTGCTATATTTTTCTTTACGGCTTAAGAGTTGTACTTACTGAGCTCTAGCTCACTGTTTGAGTTTATGCTGTAGGTAAGGAACCAGCTATATGAAAAGATGCAAGATGGAGTAGCGAGCCAAGGGACTGTGAATGAGTGGATTATGGGTATCGCTACGTGTTTTGTGATTTTATGTAAATTATGAAATATTTTATATTAACCGGTAATTAATATACTAGTATGCAAAAACAGTAACGACTTTATGTTTATAGTGTTTTGTCAATGCTATAAAAAAAAAAAAAATTTCCGCTGTGTTTCCAATCAATGGTTTAAGTTTATTTTACGAATGTATGTTAAGTAAGCAAGGTAACGACCTACGCTAGGTGGGGCGTTACAAGGTTTGGTATCAGAGCGGTTCCCTTGCGACACGAATTCACAGTTACCTGACATCGCCTCCATCATTGCAAGTAAGTTTAGATTTCTTTCTTATATGCTATATGGTTTTTATGCTATAGTGTTTATGGTTATGTTACGTGATATAGACGCGGTACATGGACACGACGCAAGTGAAGAGGGATCGGGATGCCGTAGTTTCTTTCTACGATCGCAGCCTCAGTACTTCAACAGTACCAGACGATCAGTATCGATCAGCATATGGCTTCATGATATGGAGCAGATCTTCATGATGTGCCACATCGAGGAGCACTTACAGGTCACCCTAGCCAGCCGATGTCTGATTGGTGATGCTAGGATATGGTGGGTTACATTAGGAGAGCCGCAGCTACCCAGCCGTACTTGGGCACATTTTCGTGCAGCTGTAGTGAACAGATATGGTCCACTTCCAGCACGAGGAGCTGATGAGCCGATGCGTGATCCTGCGATATATAAGGATATGCGACTTACTCGCTATCAGATGATGTCACAGGACTGGCACGCCTATCCAGGGGAGACTATGGTCCATTATTGCTGGAGATTCCAGGAGACGATGCTTCCTTACATTCCCCAGGATATACCAGAGCCCGAGCTACAGGCGTTGATGCTCCTACGGAATGGAGTACCGACACACATCAGACAGTCTGTACCATCACCCCGCCGTGAGATGACCGTTGGTAGCTACACCGATGACATACTAGCAGCGGAGACGATAGCTCAGACCGTACCTGCCGCTGATCATGTAGATGAGGCCCAGGATCCCGTTGCTGATGACGCTGGAGAGGAGGATCCGCAGTATGAGGTAGGGCCCGAGGATCCGCAGTACGAGGTCGGACCCAAGGAGCCAGTACCGGAGATGCCTGCCCAAGAGGCAGAAGACCCGATGGACGCGGAGAACACTTCTGACGACGATGTTATACCGATAGATCCACCGGAACAGGAAGACCCTCCCGTTGTCGACATTTCCAGTGACGATGAGGATGACATGGACGACGAGGATGATCCTGAGGAGTTTCCACTTGATGATCCCGACGAGCCAGCGGATGACGCGCCTGCACCCGTAGTAGTCCTTTCCGATACCGACACGTCCGCGAGCACCCTCGACGACACTAGTTAGACTAGGGCCGATTTCGCGTTTTGTTTTTCTTTTGTTAGGACGATTATAGTATATGTATTCGGATATTAGGTTGTACATATATGTAGGATGAGAAAGTGTTAGACACTTCCATCCGAAGTTCTGCCCGTAAATATGTAAATATGTACAGTATGATGTATTTTGAAGTATATAAGATATGATGATGTACTTTTGCTCATTGTACAAAAAGAGACCGTGTGTTCACGGGATATATGAAAGTTATGTTATGATGTTACATGTTATGTCAAGTATGTATGAAGTATGATGATATGATGTTATGTTATGTTATGTTATGTTATGATATGATATGCATGCTGATGTGATGATATGTATGAAATGTATGATAAGTTTATTAGCTTATGATAATGCCTGTTTCCTATAGTAGGAATATAAGCATGGTACGAACAAGAGGCAACGCAGTCGCAGATCCGCCTCAGCCGGATCTGGTGACTCTTATGACGAACTTGCAACAGCAAATGCTGCAGCAACAACAAGAAATGGCTAGATTCCGCGAACAGTTAGAACGTATGAATCCAGCACCCCCAGTCCAAGAAGCTCCACAGCCAGTGCCTCCAGTGGTACCTCAGGTACCAAATGTTCAACCGGAAATCCCTCCGTATGTTCCAATGGCACCAGCTGCCATGCCGGTAGATCCGCCAGCAATACGAGAAGACCTGCTATACGAACGTTTCAGAAGAATGAAGGCACCCGAGTTTGAGGGGCCTACAGATCCAATGGCCGCGGATAATTGGCTTATCGATATCCAGGTCATCTTAGACTTCATGAGGCTGACAGAGCAGGAGAAGGTACTGTGCGCTTCCTTCGCTCTCAAGAAGGACGCTAGACATTGGTGGATTACGGTACAGATGAGGAGAGACGTTACAGCTATGTCCTGGCAAGACTTTGAGTACGAGTTCCGCTCGATGTACTACAACAGAGAAGTCCTTGCCGTACAACAGGACGAGTTTATAAACTTCCGCCAGGGATCTATGACAGTTCTGGACGCAATCAGAAGATTCGAGCAACTGGCTCGTTTATGTCCAAAACTGGTACCGAATGAAGAGGAGAAGGTGCGACTGATGATGAGAATGTTCCGCACGGACATTGCGAAGCAAGTCAGTGCCGGCAGTAGTCCACCTGAAACAGTGTCAGACTGTGTCAGCAGAGCCGTCAGGGCTGAGTACTGGATTAATCGGGACAAGGAAGCTAGAGCCCAGATTTTCAAGTCCAGGAAGGAAGAGAAGTCTGCTGCAAAGTCGACACAACCTCGACAGAATACGGAAGCAAGTAACAGAGGACAAGCAAGCAACCCCGGTCAGAGTCCCAAGCAATCTGGGAAGAACAAACGGAAGGGAAATTTTAACAACCAGGGGCAACAGAAAAATTTCCAACAGAAGAGGAGCAACCGGGGAAATGATGGCAACAATGTCTCCTACCCTACATGTGAGACTTGTGGGAAGAAACACCCAGGAGTCTGTAGGAAGGGATCCAATGCTTGCTATATCTGTGGTAAAGAGGGACATTTTGCGAAGAACTGCCCTCAGAACAATCAGCAACAGCAGTATCAGAACCCGCAGCCACAGTATCAGAATCGCAACTCCAACCAACGGCAGATACACGCAGTACAAGCTAGATTGGAAGGACCTGCGACAGTGATAGGCAGACTGGAAGCCCCAGAACCCCAAGCTAGGATCTATGCCTATACGAAGGGAGATGCGGAAGCTGGAACATCACATGTGGTGACAGGTCAGATCTCTATCGCCACTTATGATGTGATTGCACTTTTCGATTCTGGCGCTACGCATTCGTTCATATCCTTGGAACTTGCTCAGAAGTTAGGAGACAGTGTTAATAGGATAGGACAACCCTTCAGTGCTTCTTTACCATCTGGTGAAATTTTGTGGTCCAATTCCTGGATCCAAAATGTTCCTGTTATCATCAATGGCAGAGAATTAGCTGTAGATCTCATCGTAATCAAACTCCATGATTTCGATGTGATCTTGGGAATGGATTTCTTAGGCAGACACGACGCTAGGATTGACTGCCGAAGACGCCGGATAACGTTCAACCTAGGCGAAAAGGATGAGTTTAACTTCCATGGGCAATCTCGGAATTCCACCACTAAGCTCGTATCAGCTGTAAGAGCCTGGAAGATGTTAGCTAGTGGATGTCAAGGATATCTAGCGAACATGGTGGATAAGAAGCAAGAAAAGGAGTTGAGGCCCGAAGACGTTCCCATCATTAGAGAATATGTGGATGTGTTTCCAGAAGAACTACCAGGACTGCCGCCCGAACGTGAGATCTCGTTCGAAATCGAGTTACTACCAGGAGTAGCACCGGTATCAAAGGCACCGTACAGAATGGCACCTGCAGAACTCAGGGAGCTTCAAATGCAGTTACAAGAACTTTTAGATAAGGGGTTTATCAAGCAGAGCCACTCTCCGTGGGGAGCACCTGTTTTGTTTGTAAAGAAGAAAGATGGATCGCTCCGAATGTGCATCGATTACCGAGAGTTGAACAAGATCACGATTAAGAACAAATATCCTCTCCCAAGGATAGATGATCTGTTCGACCAGCTTAGGGGAGCGATAGTGTTCTCGAAGATTGATTTGCGTTCAGGCTATCATCAACTTCGGATCAAGGAGTCAGACGTGTCCAAGACAGCTTTCAGAACGCGTTATGGGCACTACGAATTCTTGGTCATGCCCTTTGGGCTAACCAATGCCCCAGCAGCCTTCATGGATTTGATGAACCGAGTGTTTAAAGACTTCCTGGACAAATTCGTGATCGTCTTCATCGATGACATTCTGATCTACTCAAGGTCCCAGGAGGAGCATGAGCAGCACTTGAGGCTGCTACTGCAAATGTTGAGACAACACCAACTGTATGCTAAATTCACGAAATGTGAATTTTGGCTAGAAAAAGTTCACTTTTTGGGGCACGTGGTGACGAAAGAAGGAATTTCTGTAGACCCTACAAAAGTGGAAGCAGTTAGCTCGTGGCCAGCACCCAGGAACGTCACAGAGATTAGAAGTTTTCTTGGGTTAGCAGGGTACTATAGAAGATTCGTCGAAGGATTTTCGAAGATAGCAGCACCTCTTACAGCTCTCACTCGGAAGGAGAAGAAGTACGAGTGGACGCAGAAATGCGAAGAAAATTTCCAGGAGCTTAAGAGGAAGTTGACAAGTGCACCTGTGCTGATAATTCCTGATGTAGAAGCAGGAAACTTCGTGATTTACAGTGACGCTTCTAAAAATGGTTTAGGAGCTGTCTTGATGCAGAATGGGAAGGTAGTTGCCTACGCGTCGCGTCAATTGAAGAATCATGAAAGGAACTACCCTACTCATGATATGGAGCTAGCAGCAGTGGTCTTCGCCCTCAAGATATGGAGACATTATCTGTATGGGAATAAATGTGAAATCTACACCGACCATCAGAGCCTCAAGTATATTTTTACTCAGAAGGAGTTAAATATGAGGCAAAGACGGTGGTTGGAACTCGTAAAGGATTATGATTGCGAAATCCTTTACCACCCTGGAAAAGCTAACAGGGTAGCAGATGCATTAAGTAGGAAGTCAGTAGCCACGCTGATGTCCATTGAAGCACTTCCTAAGCCCCTACAGAAGGAGATCGCTGATTTCAACATTGAAGTAATAACAGGAAGGTTATCTTCGCTTACCTTAAAGTCTGATCTGCTAGACTTCATTAAGGCCCATCAAGAGAATGACTCTTCATTGCTGAAGGCTCGTTTGTTTAGTGAAAAGGGCACAGAGTTTAAGACTTCCGACGATGGTATACTCCACTTCAAAGGAAGGATTTGTGTTCCAAACGTGAAGGGTTTAAAGGAACGAATAATGACAGAGGCACACCAAACGCCATATTCCGTACATCCAGGAGCTACCAAGATGTACAAGGATCTCAGGGAGACCTACTGGTGGCCGAACATGAAGAATCAGGTGGCAGAATTTGTGTCAAAATGCCTAACTTGTCAGAAAGTTAAGGCTGAACACAGGCATCCGGGAGGAGAATTACAGAAGATAGAGCTTCCGGAGTGGAAATGGGAGCAGATTACGATGGATTTTGTAGTCGGACTGCCCAGAACTACGAGTGGAAACGACACGATTTGGGTTGTAGTAGATCGTTTGACCAAGTCAGCCCACTTCGTTGCGATTAAAGCTACCCACTCAGTGGAAAGATTGGCGCAGATTTACGTAGCTCAAATCGTCAGACTGCATGGAATTCCAAAATCAATCATTTCGGACCGCGATGGACGTTTCACGTCACGATTTTGGATGAGCGTACATGCTGCCATGGGATCAAGATTGAAGTTTAGCACAGCATTTCACCCTCAAACGGATGGTCAGTCAGAGAGAACTATCCAGACTTTGGAGGATATGTTGAGATCGTGCGTCCTAGATTTCAAGGGAAATTGGGATGAAAAGCTACCACTGATCGAATTTTCCTACAACAACAGCTATCATGCCTCAATTGGAATGGCTCCATTTGAAGCGTTGTATGGACGAAAATGTAGATCGCCAGTTCACTGGCAAGAAGTCGGACAAAAGCAGTTGCAAACGACGGACTTCATTGAAAAGACCTCCGAAGATATTCAGAAGATTAAACAGAGGCTCGACGTAGCGTTTAGCCGACAGAAAAGCTATGCGGACAAGCGTCGACGACCATTAGAATTTCAAGTTGGTGATGCTGTTTTCATCAAAATTGCTCCTATGAAGGGAGTAATGCGATTTGGCAAGAAAGGAAAGCTCAGTCCAAGGTATACGGGACCGTTCGAAATCCTCAAGAGGATTGGAAAGGTTGCGTATAAGCTCGCCTTGCCGCCAGAATTAGCTTCCATGCACGATGTTTTTCATGTCTCAATGCTTAAGAAGTATGTTCCAGATCCTTCACACGTGCTTAGCCAAGAACCAGTGGAGGTTCAGACGGACTTAACCTACGAAGAGAAGCCTGTACGAATTCTCGACAGAGAGAATAAGGTTTTGAGGAATAGAATTATTCCTATGGTCAAGGTTTTATGGCGAAACCATAGTGTTGAAGAAGCAACATGGGAACTAGAGGATGCTATGAAGAAGAACTACCCCGAGTTGTTCTAATTTTCGAGGACGAAAATTTTTAAGGAGGGTAGATTGTGAGATCTAGTTTTTCATGTAACTAGCTTCTGTAAAGACTTGAATGTAAATAATACATGCAATTTCATGAAAAAGCCTGTTTCAGAGCTCTAATATGTGTTATGAGTTTTTATAGCTTAATAAAACTCAAAAATGACTGTTCAAAGAAGCAAATAGCCTTTTTGAACAATAAGAAGTGAAATCGACTCGTTTTCACAAAAGTCAAAATTTTGACCGAAAAAGTCAACTGTTGACCGAAAAGTCAAAGTTGGACCAAAATGGCCGAAATTATGACGGAGGAATTTTAAGATCTGCGTTTTACGAAAAATAATGCAGGAACTAATTTTTATGACAGTTAGAAACTAAAACCACCTTAGAAAAATCAAGCACGCCACAGTAAGTCACGAAGCAGAAGGATTTGAGAAAAGATCTTCAATCCGATTTTTTTGACTGTAATTATGAAAAATCCAAACTGTAAAATAATTATTACAGTATTGGAATTTAAATTTTTACAATCAAAGTTTCAATGTTTTTATCCAAACAAAGCCTTAAAATTCCAAGATATCTCAAAAAGAAATAATATTTTATTCTATGTGAGATGTGTTGGACCAATCACAAGAGGACACCTAGCCTATGCCAACTCACCATGAGTTGTCTTGCACTCCAAAGCTCCGGACACCTTGCATGCTAGAAGGCCAAAAATTTGAAAAATTAGGGGTCAAAATCCTATTTCTAAAAGCTCTCCAAGTTGTCTATAAAAGGGGGTGGATTTCTCTATTCACTTTTATGAGAAAATGCAACAAAACTCTTGCAAAATCTCAGCTCAAAATCCAAGAGAAAGGGAGTGAGTGATCAGAAAAATTTTTCAAGTTCAAGCAATCTTTCTTGCTTCGGGTAGCTAGGAAACCGAGTGGAAGGAAAAGAAAAATTTTCTGCAGCCCTTACAGCCCTTGTTACCGTGGGTTTGGAGCAGGGGAAACACAAGGGAAAACCAAAATTTTGGGGTAGAAATTAGGGTTTAAGGTTCGGGTTTGATTGGTGAGCCAAAGGAGTGAGTTTGGTGCAAGTTTTAGAGCTTGATTTTAACTCCAAGCAGCCCTCGGGTTTGTGGGAGAAAAGAGAGAAAAAATTTCAGATTTGGGGCTAAACTTTCTTGAGTAGCCGAGCAAGGTGAGGAGACCACAAAGGAACCAAAAATCTGATTTTTGGTGCGTGGGGAGTGAGCAGCCGAGCCCTTGAACCAAGTGGTGCAACCAGAAAATTTTCGGGTCATCCAAACCCTAAGCCGAGAGTCACCTCTTGGAAGGTAAAATTTTTAAAAGCTTTTCACAAGTTTAAATGAGTTTTTAAGCATGTGATTTACGTGTATTTCATGCAAAAATTGTGTAAGAGCATAAGCTCCTATGTGTGTTTTGATGGCTGCCTTTGATGTGCTTGTGTGCTTAGTGTTTGGTTAGGTTGATTCTAGGTGTGGTTTGGTTTATGTTTATGCTCATAAATTATGCTATGTGCTTGATATGCTAGATTGGCATGTTAGGGTTTGAATTAGGTTATATGTCCCCAAATTAGGTTATTTAGTTTTATGCATGTATGTTATGTTTTTATGAGCTTAATGCAAGAGAATGGTGTGATGTATGTTAAGCTAGTGGATATGCAACCCTAGGATTAGTGTTCGGATTTTTGGGTTGCAATGATCACATGGGCTGTATGATAGGGTTAAGGGGCGTTAGAATGCGCTGCATGTTTGATGATTATCTCCCGATGTGGGCGGTCGAGTTAGAACCCGCGATTTAGGACGTAACAAGAAATGTAAGAACCAAAACTAGCTCTCGGGTTCCAGGGGGCTGTTTCGGTAAAACACGGATTACAGGCCTTTGGAGGCCGAATGGGCAAAAAGTTAAAACACGAAAGTTGTAGACTAGGTTGTTTCCTAGCGGCCAGCGCGGCCAGTTTTCCAAAATAAGGCTCCAACAGCCTTCTTTTACAAGGAAACCCGATAGAGGTCTGTAAGACTCGGTTTTCAAAGTTAATCTCGTTTTCAATTAAAAACTGGTACCAATCGGTACAGAATCAGAAATTTCTCAAAACATGAAAGTTTTAGAACTCTTTGAGGGCTAGAACTTTCGTGAAGAAAACGTTTTCAAATTCAAAAGCGATTTTTAACTATAAACTGAAATGCCAAAACTGCGCAGGAATCCAAGAGTTTCTGTGCAAGATTTTATAGACCCTTATTAGGAAAAACGTTTTTCGAGCTAATCACGTTGTTTCAAGTATGGAAACTGTCCCAAAAGCAGTTTCCGACCCCCAAATGTTTTATGAAATTATAAGGCAAGATTTACGAATTTTTACGAAAAAGTTGATAAGATTAAGTTTTAAAAGCTAAGTGTTTTTATGAAGCAAGAATGGTAAGTTAAGGCTTTTAAAGAAAATGGTTTCTAAGTTAAAGATTTTCAAAGCAAATGGATATCCAACGTATCTTTTTAGGTCACGATGTATGATCTATAAGACTACTAAGGTAGTCACCCTTATGTACGCATGATCTTATGTTAGGGGGGACATATCACCGAAAACCCACATGAACTAGATTAGAAATCTCATGTACGTCCTTCGATCAAGCAGGAGGGATTCTGCAATTAAAGCTCGAAGAGGAGTAAGACAAGCAGCACACGGATAGACGGTAAGTACAACACCGTCTACAGCATAAGCTACTAGTATATATTACTAGATGTCTATGATGTGTTATGTGCTATGTGTTAGTTAACATGTATGCAATATAATTATGTTATGAATATGATTATTATGCTAGGGCATAAATAATAGAATCAAAAAGGTGACAACAGAATGTATGTTCACTTATAGTAAGAATAAGTAAGTTAATAAGCGATGTGTCGTACCACCCACGCCAGGTTGGGTTGGACTGTGGATTGAGTTGGATAAGGTTTGGCCGCCCAAACCAATTCATAGTCGCGCGCCGGTTACGAACACACGAGTTAAGGGCCCATAATGAGTAGAGATAAGAAAGCATAACATGGTCAATACTTGCTATGTGTATTTCCTGTTTATGCTATATTTTTCTTTACGGCTTAAGAGTTGTACTTACTGAACTCTAGCTCACTGTTTGAGTTTATGCTGTAGGTAAGGAACCAGCTATATGAACAAGATGCAAGATGGAGTAGCGAGCCAAGGGACTGTGAATGAGTGGATTATGGGTATCGCTACGTGTTTTGTGATTTTATGTAAATTATGAAATATTTTATATTAACCGGTAATTAATATACTAGTATGCAAAAACAGTACGACTTTATGTTTATAGTGTTTTGTCAATGCTATAAAAAAAAAAAAAAATTTCCGCTGTGTTTTCAATCAATGGGTTTAAGTTTATTTTACGAATGTATGTTAAGTAAGCAAGGTAACGACCTACGCTAGGTGGGGCGTTACACCGGTAACTCGGGTATAACCCCCGGTTACCATTCGTAAGCTAACGTGGGCTATAAACTTTATTTGAAAACTCCTATTTTCTACACTTAGAAAAACTTAGGGAAAAATCCCAATTTTCTCACTTTTGTGTAAAAATTCATAACTTAAGTCATAAAATCCGAATTCTTGGTTTTATGCTTTGTAAATTCATTTTAGGTCGAAAACCGTCTTTGGAACGATTTTCGTGGTCAAAATACTCTTATTTGAGGTAGAAAATCATTTTTCATCAACACTTGTAAAAACTGGTGGTTCAGGGATTTCGGATTCCCTGAGCACCCTTTATAAAACAATTTTTATCTTAAAATTGGTGCGTAATCTGAAAAAGTCTTCTTCACGAAAGTTCTAGCTCTCGAAAAATGCTAAAACTTTCGTGTTTTGCAAATTTTCTAATTCGGCCTAGATTCATCCCAGATTTAACTTGAAACTGACTGACCCATAAAACTGGGTCTGGGGACGTGAATGTTTTAGGCACGGGTTTTGGTGTTTTTGAAGGCCTTTGGAGCCTTATTTTTGAAAACGAACCGCGCTGCCCCCTTGGAAAAGTTGTTTTGGACAACTTTCATGTTTTACACTTTTCCCAATTCGGCCTCTAACGGCCTGTTATTTTTGGTTTACGAAAACTGGGTAGTCTAGGTCCGAACCTACTGCCAGTTTCGTGTTACATTATTTTTACGTCTCAACCGAACACTCAGGAGCCTAAATCAATCACATGCAACGTTGTCTAACGTCCCACATGCTTTGGACATGTAATCCCCACGTGGTTATGCAAACCAAAACCGAAACCTAACCTAGGTTTGCATTGCTCTAGGGTTGCACATACATGGATCGGCTTCAACCAAGCCAAACGGAAAATTGCATCTAACGCCCTAGCATCATGGCCACACTCGGCAGCACCATAATAGGGACATAGCTGACCATTTTATCATGCAAACCAAGAAACAAGCAAGCACAACACATGGCACACAAATCAGAAAATCAAGCACACAAGCAAGCTAACCATGCACCCTATCAAGCCTTACACCCTAGCAAGCACCACATAAAAAAAATCTGAACTTTAACCATACAATCACTGCTGGAAATACACATTAAATCCACCAATTTTGATGCTCAACAAGGCTTGGGGTTAGGGTTTATACCTTTCACGAAATTTCGGACTTGGGTTCACTCATGGGAGCCGAACCTCCCACTGCTCATGGCTGTCCACCTTGGCTGCCCTCTCCTTGCAGCCGAACTTCCCCCATCAATTGGGGCTCCAAATTCAGCCATGCACAACACACAACATAGCATAAATTTCCATTCAAATTTTGCATGAAAATTACTTAGGGTTTGAGAGGTTTACCATGTTTTACCCATGGGTTCTTGGAGCCGAATTTTTGCATCTCCCTTTGGCTGCAATCCTACTCGGCTTTGGCTCACCAAACACATCAAAAATTTTCACCAACTTAGGTGAATCTTAGCTGCCATGGCCGTACCTTCCTACAGCCCAAACCCACGAATTTTGCTCTCCAAAAATCTGCACACTCATGGCTGAAAATCAGCCACCACCATGCACCAAAAATCCTCCTTGGTGCATGGTTTCTCTTCCTTTCTCTTGTTCGGCCTCCCTCCATGGTTGGGGCTGAAAATTTTCTTCATTTCCCTTCATCTTTTCCACGGTTTTAGGTCAGCAAATCTGGAGAAAAATCCAGCTTGGCTCCTTGTTTGCTCCATGCTCAAACCGAACCTCCCATGGTGATCACACAAGAATTTTTTTCCCAAGCTTTTTCTTGCTCCCTTGCTCTCCCTCTTGCTCACGGATTTTTCTGATGGGAATAGGCTGTGGGTTTGGCTGTTTTATGAGTTTTTTTCTGCACTCCCACCGACTCCCACATGGAGTATTAAAGAGATAAGATCAACTTTTTGCTTTATTAAACTTTTGACCCCAAATATATTATTTTCTTTGACTTTTCTCTAGCTTTCTCTCCAAGGCTCACGGCTGGACCTGAGTAGAAGCTGCTGGAAATTGCTGAGTCATGGCTGATGGTGGGCTGAGGTAAGGGCTTATGTCACCAACTTTTTCAAAAATTCCATTTTTGCCCCCGAAACTGAAAATTCTTACAAAAATATCCCTTTAGGTGTCCGATTGTCCTAAAAATCGACACACCCCTCCTATTTGATGATATTAACATCTTAGTAACTTTATACACTCATTTCGACAATTTTCCAAAATTTACACTTTTGCCCCTAAAAGTGAAAATTTTGCATTTATGCCCCAAAATTCCAAAAATTGGCATAATGCTTACTTTTCAATCCAATATTATTCCTTTCATTATTTTATGTGATTTTCTCGTCCTTAAATCACATATTTTCAAAATTTACGTTTTTGCCCCGAAAGACAAAATCTTTACATCTTTGCCCTCGAAGTGGCTATTTCTTGATTTCTTCTTGCAAAACATAATATTTCCTTATTGGGCCTCATCTAATAACGTCACTTGGCTCACTTCTCATATTTTTCAAATTTTACATTTTTGCCCCCAAAAATGAAAATTTTGACGTTTTTGCCCTTTGGCTTGGATTGGTCTTCTTGGGTGATATCTTGACTGAATATATCAGTCTGACCTTAACTAATGCTAGGGATGCTTGATTTTTCGGGTGATTCTACTGTCTATTTGGGCTATACCGCCCATACTGACATATCTTGCAGTATTTTCGCATACCGCAGCATTTTCCAATGTCGAGTCAACTGTTGACCACTTTTGGTCAAACTTTGACTTTTCGGGTCAAAGTTGACTTTTCGGTCAAACTTTGACTTTTCCGGTCAAACGTTGACTTGCTTGGTCAACCTTTGACTTTCTTAGTCAAAATTGACTTTCTAGTCAAACTTTGACTTTTTTGGTCAAAATTGACTTTTGGGTCAAACTTTGACTTCCTTGGTCAAAGTTGACTTTTCAGTCAAACTTTGACTTTTTCGGAAAAATGTCCCTATTCGCCCCTTTCGCCCTGAAAAGGCGTTTTCTAACCTTAAAAATCTATTCTGAGTCTTATTGGGCCATAAGACTCCGTAAAACGTGTGAAAAACCCTTAACCGAGTTTTTCCGCAACATATCATATATGCTCATAATTCCTCTTTAGAAGGAAAAATAGCAACAGGAATTTCTAGGTATTACATTTCCTTTCTTGCCAAACCGCATTACTCCCTTCATAGGAGCAATTTTGATGAAAACGGCATCACCAACTTGAAATTCTAATGGTCGTCGACGCTTGTCCGCATAGCTTTTTTGTCGGCTAAAAGCTACGTCGAGTCTTTGTTTGATCTTCTTAATATCCTCGGAGGTCTTTTCGATGAAGTCCGTCGTTTGCAACTGCTTTTGCCCGACTTCTTGCCAGTGAACTGGCGATTTACATTTTCGTCCATACAACGCTTCAAATGGAGCCATTCCAATTGAGGCATGATAGCTGTTGTTGTAGGAAAATTCGATCAGTGGTAGCTTTTCATCCCAATTTCCCTTGAAATCTAGGACGCACGACCTCAGCATATCCTCCAAGGTCTGGATAGTTCTCTCTGACTGACCATCCGTTTGGGGGTGAAATGCTGTGCTAAACTTTAATCTCGACCCCATGGCTGCGTGTACGCTCATCCAAAATCGTGAAGTGAAACGTCCATCGCGGTCCGAAATGATTGATTTTGGAATTCCATGCAGTCTGACGATTTGAGCTACGTAAATTTGCGCCAATCTTTCCACTGAGTGGGTAGCTTTAATCGCAACGAAGTGGGCTGATTTGGTCAAACGATCTACTACAACCCAAATCGTGTCGTTTCCACTCGTAGTTCTGGGCAATCCGACTACAAAATCCATCGTAATCTGCTCCCATTTCCACTCCGGAAGTTCTATCTTCTGTAATTCTCCTCCCGGATGCCGGTGTTCAGCCTTAACTTTTTGACAAGTCAGGCATTTTGACACAAATTCTGCCACTTGGTTCTTCATGTTCGGCCACCAGTAGGTCTCCCTGAGATCCTTGTACATCTTGGTAGCTCCTGGATGTACGGAATATGGCGTTTGGTGTGCCTCTGTCATTATTCGTTCCTTCAAACCCTTCACGTTTGGAACACAAATCCTCCCTTTAAAGTGGAGTATACCATCATCGGAAGTCTTGAACTCTGTGCCCTTCTCACTAAACAAACGAGCCTTCAACAATGAAGAGTCATTTTCTTGGTGAGCCTTAATGAAGTCTAGCAGATCAGACTTAAGAGTAAGCGAAGATAACCTTCCTGTTATTACTTCTATGTTGAAATCAGCGATCTCCTTCTGTAGAGGCTTAGGAAGTGCTTCAATGGACATCAGCGTGGCTACTGACTTCCTACTTAATGCGTCTGCTACCCTGTTGGCCTTTCCAGGGTGGTATAGGATTTCACAATCATAGTCCTTTACGAGTTCCAACCACCGTCTTTGCCTCATATTTAACTCCTTCTGAGTAAAAATATACTTGAGGCTCTGATGGTCGGTGTAGATTTCGCATTTATTCCCATACAGATAGTGTCTCCATATCTTGAGCGCGAAGACCACTGCTGCTAGCTCCATATCATGAGTAGGGTAGTTCCTTTCATGATTTTTCAATTGTCGCGACGCGTAGGCTACTACCTTCCCATTCTGCATCAAGACAGCTCCTAATCCATTTTTAGAAGCGTCACTGTAAATCACGACATTTCCTGCTTCTACATCAGGAATTATCAGCACAGGTGCACTTGTCAGTTTCCTCTTAAGCTCCTGGAAATTTTCTTCACATTTCTGCGTCCACTCGTACTTCTTTTCCTTTCGAGTGAGAGCTGTAAGAGGTGCTGCTATCTTCGAAAATCCTTCGACGAATCTTCTATAATACCCTGCTAACCCAAGAAAACTTCTAATCTCTGTGACGTTTCTGGGTGCTGGCCACGAGCTAACTGCTTCCACTTTTGTTGGGTCTACAGAAATTCCTTCTTTCGTCACCACATGCCCCAAAAAGTGAACTTTTTCTAGCCAAAATTCACATTTCGTGAATTTAGCATACAGCTGGTGTTGTCTCAACATTTCCAGTACTAGCCTCAAGTGATGCTCATGCTCCTCCTGGGACCTCGAATATATCAAAATATCATCAATGAAGACGATCACGAACTTGTCCAGGAAGTCTTTAAACACTCGGTTCATTAAATCCATAAAGGCCGCTGGGGCATTGGTTAGCCCAAAGGGCATGACCAAGAATTCGTAGTGCCCATAACGCGTTCTGAAAGCTGTCTTGGACACATCTGACTCCTTGATCCGAAGTTGATGATAGCCTGATCGCAAGTCAATCTTCGAAAACACTATCGCTCCCCTAAGCTGGTCGAACAGATCATCTATCCTTGGGAGAGGATATTTGTTCTTAATCGTGATCTTGTTCAACTCTCGGTAATCGATGCACATACGTAGCGATCCATCTTTCTTCTTTACAAACAAAACAGGTGCTCCCCACGGAGAGTGGCTCTGCTTGATAAACCCCTTATCCAAAAGCTCTTGTAACAGTATTTGAAGCTCCCTGAGTTCTGCAGGTGCCATTCTGTACGGTGCCTTCGATACCGGTGCTACTCCTGGTAGTAACTCGATTTCGAACGAGATCTCACGTTCTGGCGGCAGTCCTGGTAATTCTTCTGGAAACACATCCACATATTCCCTGATGATGGGAACGTCTTCAGGCATCAACTCCTTTTCTTGCTTCTTATCCACCATGTTCGCTAGATATCCTTGACATCCACTAGCTAACATCTTCCAGGCTCTTACAGCTGATACGAGCTTAGTGGTGGAATTCCGAGGTTGCCCATGGAAATTAAACTCATCCTTTTCGCCTAGGTTGAACGTTATCCGGCGTCTTCGGCAGTCAATCCTAGCGTCGTATCTGCCTAAGAAATCCATCCCCAAGATCACATCGAAATCATGGAGTTTGATTGCGATGAGATCTACAGCTAATTCTCTGCCATTGATGATAACAGGAACATTTTGGATCCAAGAATTGGACCACAAAATTTCACCAGATGGTAAAGAAGCACTGAAGGGTTGTCCTATCCTATTAACACTGTCTCCTAACTTCTGAGCAAGTTCCAAGGATATGAACGAATGCGTAGCGCCAGAATCGAATAGTGCAATCACATCATAAGTGGCGATAGAAATCTGACCTGTCACCACATGTGATGTTCCGGCTTCTGCATCTCCCTTCGTGTAAGCATAGATCCTAGCTTGGGGTTCTGGGGCTTCCAGTCTGCCTATTTGTCACGTCCCGACTCGTCGCCTCTCAGACCCACGCGGAGTCCGACCGCGCGAACCTGGAGCGTTCGCTTCGGACCGCGACATTAACTTAACTTACTTGCTTATCTTGCTTGATTGAAAATAAAGTTACCCGAAATTCATGAGTAAATTTTTTTTTCTTTCTTTTCTAAAAATCGTTACTTAAAACTTTTATTGCGGAAATCTTAAAACTTTAACACAAGTTAGACGTGATTGAAAACTACTTTTCTTTCATAAAACCTTACTGCTTAAAATGTACTCACTCGAGTACCTAGCCTTCACCTATAAGGAAAGCTAGCATACATACATAACTTAACTTAAACATACATGCATACATACTGAATGAAATGAAAACACATTTTCTTTTAAACGCCTTTCGGAAACCCCGTAGCAGTCCATACCCACATTTCACATTCTGATGCGCCATCTATCCACAGCTTGTTCAGGAAGTGCCGGTAGGAACCTTACCTACAGCATGAACATAAACAATGAGCTAAAAAGCTCAGTAAGCACAACATCCTATCCGCATGCAATCTAATGCACGAAAAACGTGAACCAATTATAATTTATTATTAAATTAATTTGGGTCTCTCTACTGGTCTAATCTGATCCTATCTTGCTATTATAACATGTGTGTATGTACTTCGGTATGTAACCATGGAGTGATTGAAGGCGGTCCGTCCAAACCAACTCAAACCATGAAACACAAAGTTTAACATGGAGTAATGGAGGCAGCCCTGCCATATCAAGTCAAACCATGGGACATGCCGTTTTAACTTACCACACAAGCAACGTCAGTACAACACAACATGTTCTACTTAACCTATCTCATATCTTACCATTATACTTATTTTTAGTGGACATACTTCGTGATGCCATAAAAATAACATAAAACATAAACGTGCTTCTGCATACATACTACATGGCATACTTAATGCATACATACTTAACACATAAACACATAACATACATAGCACATAACATCATACATAACATGCTTACATGACATACATAACATACATACATAACATGACATACATGCATACATAACATGACCTACATAACATGCATACATAACATGACATCCTAACATGAGTTCATGCCGTAGGCGGAGTTGTACTTACCTTCCGTCATACGTGCTTGACTGATTGTCCCATCCTAGTGCTGTTCCACTACTGGTACAGCTGCAGGTTCTGCCTGCTTGACATAGGACAGACTCTACTTAACACGTGAAAATGCAGGTAAACTAACCAACAATGTTTACATGATCTTGGTTGTATGTCCCTTGACGTGCAAAGCGTCTATTATGGTTACTCTCGGTAACCCGGCGTGCTAAGCCCATACTAACCTCTAAGGGTTACTAATCTTAATCCGCAACTATCGGGTTATATCTAATAACCCTTTAGTTTAGCTATCGGTATCCGTTAGGGTCACTTTGGATAACCCGTGAGGATAAGCTAACTTAAAGCTATGAGTTAACCAAAAGTCAACAAAAGTCAACCTTGGTCAACTCTCGGTCAACTATGGTCAACCTCCTCGGGTCAACCTCTCGGGTCTCGGGCTTGACCCTGCAACTCGGGTCTAACACCCGGTTACCACTCGTAAGCTAACGTATACTTAAAAACTTACTTGAAAAACTCCTATTTTCCATACTTAGAAATTATTTAGGGAAAAATCCCATTTTTTTCACTTTTGTATAAAAATTCATAACTTGCATCATAAAATCCAAATTCTTGATTTTATGTTTTGTAAATTCATTTTAGGTCGAAAACCGTCATTGGAACGATTTTCGTGATCAAAATCACTTATTTGAGGTAGAAAATCATTTTTCTCAAAACACTTATTAACTTTGTGGTTCAGGAAATTCGGATTCCTGAACACCCTTGATAAAACAATTTTTACTTTAAAATTAGTACGTAATCTGAAATAGGTTTCTTCACGAAAGTTCTAGCCCTCGAAAAATGCTAAAACTTTCGTGTTTTGTGAAAATCTTGATTCGGCCTAGATCAGTACCAGTTTCGAGTTGAATCTGGCTGATCCTGGAACGAGCTAAGTCTGGGGACGTCATTGCTTGAGCCTCGGGTTTTAGTGTTTTCGAAGGCCTTTGGAGCCTTAATTTGAAAAACGGCTCGCGTGTCCCCCTAGCAAAAGTTGTTCCGAACAACTTTCGTGTTTTACACTTTCCCAATTTCGGCCTCTAAGGGCCTCTTATTTTTGGTTTACGAAAACTGGGGAGGTTGGATCCGAACCTGCCAGTTTCGTGTTACATTGCTTTTACGTGTCCTATTTTCGGCTTCTAACTCAAACCGATCACACGGGAGTCTAGAAAATCAACATGCACGTTATCTAAACGTCCCACATGCGTTGGACATGTTAACCCCACGTAGCTATGCAAACCAAACCGGACTACTAACCTAGGTTTGCATTGCATCTAAGGTTGCACAAGCATGGGTTTGCATCACACAAGCAAACCGAAATTAACATCTAGCACCCTAGCATATTGCCACATACGGCTGCACCATACATAGGGACATACTTAGCCAATTTTTCATGCAAACCAAGCAACAAGCAAGCACATAAACCATGCACAAAAACAGCAAATCATGCAAGCTAATCTAGCTAGACATACACCCTTAATCAAGCACCCATTCTTAGCCCTAGCACAACTAAAAAAAACTGAGCTTAAACTTATACAAACCATGGCTTAAATACATCATAAATCTCTTCATAGAAGCTTGAACTAAGGCTTAGGATTTACCTCACCAAATTCGGCAATTTGGTTCCACCATTGGAGCCGAACTCTAGCTCCCCCTTGGCTGCCTCCTGGCTGCTCACTTGGCTGCCTCCTTGCAGCCGACTCTCCTCACCATATGAGCTCCATTTCTCAGCCACGAAACATACATACATACACACAATTAACCATCAATTTTGTGCATGAAAATTTCTAGGGTTTGAGAGACTTTACCATGACTTACCCTAGGGTTCATGGGCTGAAAATTTCAGCTCCCTCATGGCTGCTCTTGCTCACTGTTTTGAGCTCCAATTTGCTTCAAAAATCTGCACCAACTTGGGTGATCTCTTGCTGCCCAGCCGACCACTTTCACAGCCCAAAACCCACGGATTTTTGGCTCCATCTTGCTGCACACCATGGTTGAAAACAGCCCACACACAAGGTACAAAACTCACCCTTGGTTCACCCTTGGCTCCTCCTTCTTCTCACTCGGCCACCACCAAGCTTGGGCCCGGAAATTTTCTGCACTTTTCTCCTTCTCTTTTCCACGGTTTTCAGCTCACAAAATCTGGAAAAATTTTCCAGATTTTGCTCTTGTTTCATGCTCCAAACCCGAGCATGCCTAGGAGGATCACACATGAGATTTCAATTTTTTTTTCTTGGTCTTTCTCTCCCTCTTGGCTCTCTCGGATTTTTCTGATGGAAGAAGGGCTATGGCTGCTGTTTTCTGGATTTATTTCCAGCTCCACCGACTTTCACTCTCAAGGAAGCTTCAAGAAGATAATGATAAACTTTTCAACCTTTTCTTAATTAATTTTTTTTAAACCCCAAAATCTATTCTTGGATTTCTCCACAAGATGGCTCACGGCTGTGGACAGCTGAATGGCAGCTGGAAGGGCTGAGCTGGAAGGCTGATGGTGGGCTGAGCTAATGGCTTATGTCACCAATTTTCAAAAATTCCAATTTTACCCCCGAAACTAGAAATCTTCGCAAAAATACCCTCTAGGTGTCCGATTGTCCCAAAAATCAACACACCCATCCTATTTGATGATATAATCATCTTAGGGACTTCACACGCTCGTTTCGACAATTTTCCAAAATTTACACTTTTGCCCCCAAAAGTGAAAATTTTGCATTTATGCCCCAAAATTCCAAAAATTGGCATAATGCTTACTTTTCATTCCAATATCATTCTTTTCATGATTTTATGTGATTTTCTTCCATTAAAATCACATATTTCCAAAATTTACGTTTTTGCCCCGAAAGACAAAATCTTTACATCTTTGCCCTCGAAGAAGCTATTTCTTGATTTCTTCTCGCAAAACATATTACAATCTTATTGGGACCTCATCTAACGACGTCTCGTGGCGTACTTCTCATATTTTTCAAAATTTACATTTTTGCCCCCAAAAATGAAAATTTTGACGTTTTTGCCCTTTGACCTGGATTGGTCTCCTTTGATGATATCTTGACTAAAAATATCAGTCTGGCCTTAAATAATGCTAGGGATGCTTGATTTTACGGGTGTTTTCTTATTTTCTACTGTCTAATTGGGCTATCTCGCCCATACTGACATATTTTGCAGTATTTTCTCATACCGCCGCATTTTTCAATGTCGAGTCAACTGTTGACCACTTTTGGTCAAACTTTGACTTTTTCGGTCAAAGTTGACTTTTTCGGTCAAATTTGTTTTTCGGCAAAACGTTATCGCCCCTTTCGACATGAAAAGGCGTTTTATATCCGTAAAAATCTATTCTGAGTCTTATTGAGCCATAAGACTCCGTAAAACGTGTGAAAAACTCTTAACTGAGTTTTTCCGAAAACATATCAATATATGCTCATAATTCCTTTAAAAGAGGAAAAATGGCAATCATGAAAATCTGGTTATCACACTATTACTGTCGCAGGTCCTTCCAGTCTAGCTTGTACTGCGTGTATCTGCCGTTGGTTGGAGTTGCGATTCTAATACTGTGGCTGCGGGTTCTGGTACTGAGGTTGTGGGTTATTCTGAGGGCAATTCTTTGCAAAATGTCCCTCTTTACCACAGATATAGCAAGCGTTGGATCCCTTCCTACAGACTCCTGGGTGTTTCTTCCCACAAGTCTCACATGTAGGGTAGGTGACATTGTTGCCATCATTTCCCCGGTTGCTCTTCTTCTGTTGGAAATTTTTCTGTTGACCCTGGTTGTTAAAATTTCCCTTTCGTTTGTTCTTCCCAGACTGCTTGGGATTCTGACCGGGGTTGCTTGCTTGTCCCCTGTTACTTGCTTCCGCATTCTGACGAGGTTGTGTCGACTTTGCAGCAGTCTTTTCTTCCTTCCTGGACTTAAAAATCTGGGCTCTAGCTTCTTTGTCCTGATTAATCCAGTACTCTGCTCTGACGGCTCTGCTGACGCAGTCTGACACTGTTTCCGGTGGACTACTGCCGGCGCTGACTTGCTTTGCAATGTCCGTTCGGAACATCCTCATCATCAGTCGAACCTTCTCCTCTTCATTAGGCACCAGTTTTGGACACAAGCGAGCCAGTTGCTCAAATCTTCTGATTGCGTCCACAACTGTCATAGACCCCTGTCGAAAGTTCGTAAACTCGTCCTGTTGTACGGCAAGGACTTCTCTGTTATAGTACATGGAGCGGAACTCGTACTCAAAGTCTTGCCAGGACATAGCAGTAACGTCTCTCCGCATCTGTACTGTGATCCACCAATGTCTCGCGTCCTTCTTAAGAGCGAAGGAAGCGCATAGTACCTTCTCCTGCTCTGTAAGCCTCATGAAGTCCAAGATGACCTGGATATCGATAAGCCAATTATCTGCGGCCATTGGATCTGTAGGCCCCTCAAACTCGGGTGCCTTCATCCTTCTGAAACGTTCATAAAGCAGGTCTTCACGTATTACTGGCGGATCTACTTGCATGGCAGCTGGTGCCATTGGAACTTCAACATACTGAGGGACTCCTGGTTGCGCCTCTGGCTGAACATTAGGTACCTGGGGTACCACTGGGGGAACTGGCTGTGGAGCTTCTTGGGCTGGGGGTGCTGGATTCATCCGTTCTAGCTGTTCACGGAATCTAGCCATTTCTTGTTGTTGCTGCAGCATTTGCTGTTGCAAATTCGTCATAAGAGTCACTAGATCCGGCTGGGGCGGATCTGCGGCTGCGTTACCCCGTGTTCGTACCATGCTTATATTCCGTCTATAGGAAACAGATATTATCATAAGCTAATAAACTTATCATACATTCCATACATACCATCACATCAGCATACATATCATATCATAACATAACAACTTATCATACTGCATTCATACTTAACATAACATGTGACATCATAACATAACTTTCCATATATCCCGTGATCACACGGTCTCTTTTTGTACAATAAGCAAAAGTACATCATCGTATCAACATACATACCTTACATACTTCAAAAATACATCATACTGTACATATTTACATATTTACGGTCAGAACTTCGGATGGAAGTGTCTAACACTTTCTCATCCTACATATATGTACAACCTAATATCCGAATAACATATACGATAATAGTCCTAACAAAAGAAAAACAAAACGCGAAATCGGCCCTAATCTAATCAGTGTCGTCGAGGGTGCTTGCTGACGTATCTGTATCGGAAAGGACTACTACGGGTGCAGGCGCGTCATCATCCGCTGGCTCGTCGGGATCGTCGAGTGGAAACTCCTCAGGATCATCCTCGTCATCCATGTCATCCTCATCGTCACTGGAAATGTCGACAACGGAGGGTCTTCCTGCTCCGGTGGATCTATCGGTATGACATCATCATCTGAAGGCCTCCGCGTCCATCGGGTCCTCTGCCCTTGGACAGGCATCTCCGTACTGGCTCCTCGGGTCCTACCTCGTATTGCGGATACTCATACTGCGGGTCCTCATCTCCAGCGTCATCAGCAACGGATCCTGGGCCTCATCTGCATGATCAGCGGCAGGTACGGTCTGGGCTATCGTCTCTGCTGCTAGTATGTCATCAGTGAAGCTACCAACGGTCATCTCACGGCGGGGTGATGGAACGGACTGTCTGATGTGTGTCGGTACTCCGTTACGTAGGAGCATCAACGCCTGTAACTCGGGCTCTGGTATATCCTGGGGAATATAAGGAAGCATCGTCTCCTGGAATCTCCAACAGTAGTGGACCATAGTCTCCCCTGGATAGGCGTGCCAATCCTGTGACATCATCTGATAGCGAGTAAGTCGCATGTCCTTATATATCGCAGGATCACGAATCGGCTCATCAGCTCCTCGTGCTGGAAGTGGACCATATCGGCTCACCACGGCTGCACGAAAGTGTGCCCAAGTACGGCTAGGTAGCTGCGGCTCTCCTAATGTAACCCACCATATCCTAGCATCACCAATCAGACATCGGCTGGCTAGGGTGACCTGTAAGTGCTCCTCGATGTGACACATCGCGAAGATCTGTTCCATATCATGTAGCCATATGCTAATCGATACTGATCGTCTGGTGCTATCGAAGTACTGAGGCTGCGATCGGTAAAAAGAAACTACAGCATCCCGATCCCTCTTCACTTGCGTCGTGTCCATGATACCGCGTCTATATCACGTAATATAACCATAAACATCATAGCATATAAACCATATAGCATATAAGAAAGAAATCTAAACTTACTTGCAATGATGGAGGCGATGTCAGGTAACTGTGAATTCGTGTCGCAAGGGAACCGCTCTGATACCAACTCTTGTAACGACCCACCTAGCGTAGGCCGTTACCATACTTGCTTATTAACATACATTCATAATATAAACGTAAACAGCGATTGAAAACACAGCGGAAATTTTTTTTTTTTTTTTTATAGCATTCACAAAACACTATAAACATATAATAGTACTGTTTTGCATACTGAGTATATTAATTACCAGTTTAATATAAAATATTTCATAATTTACATAAAAACCACAAAACTCGTAGCGATACCCATAATCCACTCATTCACAGTCCCTTGGCTCGCTACTCCATCTTGCATCATTTTCAGATAGCTGGCTCCTTACCTACAGCATAAACTTAAACAGTGAGCTAGAGCTCAGTAAGTACAACTCTTAAGCCGTAAAGAGAATATATACACAACATACACATAGCAAGCATTAACCATATTATGCTTTCTTATTCTTATTTCTTATGGGCCCTTACCTCGCGTGTTCGTAACCGGCGCGCGACTATGAATTGGTTGGGGCGGCCAAACCTTATCCAACTCAATCCACAGTCCAACCCAGCCTGGTTTGGGTGGTACGACACGGTGCTTATTCTTATTATTAGTGAACATACATCTTGTTGTCACCTTTTTTTTTAATTCTAATCTTTCTTACCTTAGCATAATAATCATATACTTATCATACTTATATGGCATACATGTTATCTAACACATAGCACAGAACACATCATAGACATCTAGTAATATATACTAGTAGCTTATGCTGTAGACGGTGTTGTACTTACCGTCTATCCGTGTGTCGCTTGACTACTCCTCTTCGAGCTTTAACTGCAGAATTCCTCCTGCTCGAACGAAGTACGTACGTGAGATTTCTAATCTAATTCATGTGGGTTTTCGGTGATATGTCCCCCTAAAAGATAAACCATGCATACAAAGAGGGTGACTACCTTAGTAGTCATATGGATCATACATCGTGACCTAAAAGGTTACGTTGGATATCCTTTCTTATACACTTAGCCCGTATATAAACATGTCGGGTTAGATCAACACCAACCCTTAAGCTTTGATCAACAACTTATGGGTCAACCAAGGTTAACCCTTGTGATCTCTAACTTGCATCCCTATTCGGCTTACTTTAGGATTTTGCGACCAAGTCCTGATAACTCGGGTATAGATTCCCGGTTATCATACGTCCTAACATTGCTTTGAAAATCTAAACTTAGAATCCATTTTCTTTAAAAAAAACTTAACTTACCATTCCTACTTCATAAAAACACTTAGCTTTTAAAACTTTATCTTATCAACTTTTTCGTAAAAATTCGTAAATCTTGGCTTATAATTTCATAAAATATTTGGGGGTCGGAAACTGCTTTTGGGACAGTTTCCATGCTTGAAATAACGTGTTTAGTGTGAAAAACGTTTTTCCTAGTATGGTTCTATAAAATCTTGCACAGGAATTCTTTGATTCCTGCGCAGTTTTGACATTTCAGTTTATAGTTAAAAATCGCTTTTGAATTTGAAAATGTTTCCTTCACGAAAGTTCTAGCCCTCGAAGAGTTCTAAAAATTTCGTGTTTTGTGAAATTTCTGATTCTGTACCGATTGGTACCAGTTTTTAATCGAAAACGAGGTTAACTTTGAAATCCGAGTCTCACAGACCATCTACGGGTTTTCTTGTAAAAGAAGGCTGTTGGAGCCTTATTTTGGAAAACTGGCCGCGTTGGCCGCTAGGAAACATCCTAGTCTACAACTTTCGTGTTTTAAGTTTTTGCCCATTCGGCCTCTAAAGGCCTGTAATCCAAGTTTTACCGAAACTGCTCCCTGGAACCCGAGAGCTAGTTTTGGTTCTTACATTTATTTTTACGTCCAAAGTCGCGGGTTCTAACTCGACCGCCCACATCGGGAGATAGTCAACAAACATGCAGCGCATCTAACGTCCCTTAACCCTAACATACAGCCCATGTGATCTTTGCAACCCAAAAATCCGAACTCACTATCCTAGGGTTGCATAAACTCTAGCTTAGCATACATCACACAATCTCATGCATTTGGCTCATAAAAATCATAACATACATGCACAAAACTAAATGACCTAATTTGGGGACATATTACCTAATTCAAAACCCTAACATGCCAATCTAGCAAACCAATCACATAGCATAATTTATGAGCATAAATCTAAACCAAACCACACCTAGAATCAACCTAATCAAGCACTTAAGCACACAAGCACATCTAAGGCAGCAAATAAACATACATAGGAGCTTATGCTCTTACAATAATTTTTGCATAAAATACACATAAATCACAAGCTTAAAACTCATTTAAACTTGGTAAAAAGCTTTTAAAAATTTTACCTTCCAAGAAGTGGATTTCGGCTTAGGGTTTGAAGTACCCGAAAAAAAAACTGCTTGCACCAATGGTTCCAAGGGTTCGGCTGCTCCCCTATGTGCACCAAAAATCAGATTTTTGGCTTCCTTGTGGTCTCCTCTCCTTGCTCGGTCACTCTAGGGTTTCTAGCCCCAAACTGAAATTTTTTTCTTCTCTTTTCCCTCACAAACCCGAGGGCTGTTTGGAGCCAAATCCAAGCTCCTAACTTGACCAAAAACTCACTCTTTTGCTCACTAGACAAACCTGAATCTCTAGCCCTAATTTCTACCTCAAATTTTGGTTTTTCCTTGTGTTTCCCCTGCTCTAAACCCACGGCAACAAGGCTGCAAGGGCTGCCAGAAAAATTTTTCCTTTCTTCCACTCGGTTTCTAGCCCACCCGAAACAAGATGAATGGAGTTGGACTTGAAAAATTTTCTGATCACTCTCTCCCTTTTCTCTCGGCTTTTTGAGCTGAAATTTTACAAGAACTTGGCTGCATTTTTTGTTTAAAATGAATAGAAGACACTCCTATTTATAGGCCAAGAGAGAACTCTCAAAAATCTCATTTTGACCCCAAAATTTTCAAAATTTTGGACTTTATGCATGCTAGGTGGCCGGATCTTGTGGGAGTGCAAGACAACTCATGGTGAGTTGGCATAGTCCATGTGTCACCTTGCTATTGGTCCAACACACCTCTCATGGAATAAAATAATATTTCTTTTTTAAAATATCTTAAATTTAGGGCTTTGTTTGGTGGAAAAACCTTGAAACTTTGATTGTAAAAATTTAAATTCCAATACTGTAATTATTATTTTACAGTTTGGATTTTTCATAATTACAGTCAAAAAAATCGGATCGAAGATATTTTCTCAAATCCTTCTGCCTCATGACCTAATGTGGCGTGCTTGATTTTTCTAAGGTGGTTTTAGTTTCTAACTGTCATAAAAATTAGTTCCTGCATTATTTTTCATAAAACGCAGATCTTAAAATTCCTCCGTCACAATTTTGACCATTTTAGTCAAACTTTGACTTTTCGGTCAACAGTTGACTTTTTTGGTCAAAATTTTGACTTTTGCATAATCGAGTAGATTTCACTTCTTTTAGTTCAAAAAGGCTATTTGCTTCTTTGAACAGTCATTTTTGAGTTTTATTAAGCTATAAAAACTCATAACACACATTAGAGCTCTAAACTGAGCTTTTTCATGAAATTGCATGTACTATTTACATTCAATTCTTTACAGAAGCTAGTTACATGAAAAACTAGATCTCACAACAGGTCCATCAAAACCATTTCCATCAATTGAGAAGCCAACAGTTCTTGAGCTTAAGCCTTCATCGGATCATTTATGCTATGTTTCTCTAGGAGAATCATTAACTTTACTGGTAATTATTTCTTCTATGCTTTCTATTGAAGAAGAAGAAAGGTTATGGAAAGTGCTGAGAAGATACAGAATGGCTATTGGGTGGTCTCTAGTGGATATAAAAGGGATTAGTCCCTCTATGTGTATGCACCGGATTTTTATGGAGGATAATAGCAAGCTATCGGTGGGAGCCCAAAGATGACTTAATCCTACCATGAAAAAAGTGGTTCGTAAAGAAGTGTTGAAATGCTTAGATGTTGGGGTTATTTACCCTATTTTTGATAGCTCATGGATTAGTCCTGTGCAAGTAGGTCCAAAGAAAGGAGCCATGATAGTGGTAAAGAATGAGAACAATGAGTTAATTCCAACAAGAACTGTCACTAGATGGAGGATTTGTATAGACTATCAGAAATTGAACAAAGCAACTCAGAAAGATCACTTCCCATTGCCCTTCATTGATCAAATGTTGGATCGGTTAGCGAGTCATGAGCTTTTTAGATGGTTATTCAGGGTATAACCAAATAGCCATAGCACTGGAGGATCAACAGAAAATGTTGTTCACAAGCCCTTATGGTACATTTGCCTTTCGTAGAATGCCATTCAGAGTCTGTAATGCACCAGCTACTTTTCAGAGATGCATGATGGCGATTTTTTCAGACATGGTGGAGTGAATTATAGAGATTTTTATGGATGACTTAAACTATGCTCATTCCACATCAATGAGGAGAATGACGAGGAAGAAGAGGATTGAGCACTCACGCCTTTCAGTTGAGGGAGTAATTTTTTTCTTCTATTTTCTTTCGTTCTTCTCTTTGTTTTTCTTCAAAATGGGGACAATGTTTTCTTTAAGTTTAGGGGTAGCTATTCTGTAACGACCCGCCTAGCACAGGCCGTTACCGTACATACATACATGCATTCATACATAGCTTTTACAACTTACTTAATTATTACATGAAACACAGCGGAAATTTTTTTTTTTTTTTTATATAAGGCTTATATACATATACGAAACATAAAACATAATTAACAAAACGCGTAGCAGTCCCCATTTTCCACCATTCACAGTGCCCGGCCACGCGATTCCACCTTGCATCATCAAATGCCAGCAGGTTGTTTACCTACAGCACAAACTTAACACAATGAGCTTTCGCTCAGCAAGTACAACTCCTATACCGCGACTCGAGACTTATAACAAAACATATCATCATTCTATTGTATATACTTCAAGACATATAGCATGCATGAACCAATTATGTTCATATTATGCTTATTTATTTTTGTATCTACTTAATCTACTTAGAGGGCCCTTAACATGTGTGTGTGTTCGTACCCGGCGCGTGACTATGAATTGGTTAGGGCGGCCAAACCAAATCCAACTCAATCCACAGTCCAACCCGACCTGGTACGGGTGGCACGACACAGGCGACGTATCGCCTTTACCTACTTTTCACCTTGTCATTCTTTAATCGTGTCATACATGATCCCATTTCATGAACATCTCGTTCGATGTCAATTTATCATGATTCATATGCACATTAATATATTTCGTAAGCATACTTGGCTTACTTAACACATTTAATAGCATAAACTTATTACATACATATAACATAGCATCACATCATAACACATAGCACAACAAAACTATCTAGGCAAGTATACAACTACTAGCCTATGCTGTAGGCGGCGTTGTACTTACCTTGTCTATGCCTGTTGATATGCTGTTCCACCTCGGGGCTCAGCTGCAGGTTATATCCTGCTTAATCGAAAGACTAGTTAATACTCTAGCCTATGACCATAATAATGTTGGTTATCCACCAACATTCATGCAATGCTTTGGTTATATGTCCCCTATCTTAAAACATTTTATGTGCGGTTACGTTGGATAACCTTTTAAATTTATTACATGTGAGAGCGTATAAAGGTTAGGCTAACACCTAACCTTAAACTTATCGTAATCCTAATCCAAATTAGGTTAACCAAAGTCAACCTCTAGGTTACTAAAGTCAACCCTCCGTTCGGGTCAACTTCGGGCTTTGGGGCTAAGCCCTGTGATTCGGGTATAAATCCCAATCACAGTTCGTCTTAACTCTTTACCTAGCAAACCTTGAACTTGAACACTTTATTCTTTTTTTCTTTATCTTTGAAAGAGCTTTTGGCATAAAAGCCGAAAAACTGCTATAATTTCCCTTAAAAATCCTTGGATCTTAAAACTGGGTTTTTAAAACATTTGAGGATTTGAAACTGCCTTTGGAACAGTTTCTGTGCTTAAAACAAAGTGTTTATACCGAAAAACAATTTTTCTCTATGAGTTCTATAAAATTCTGTGCAAGAATATTTTGCTCCCTGCACAGTTTTCAGCTTTCAAGGTCTAGCTTAAAATCCTTTAGGAATTAGAAAAAGTTTCCTTCACGAAAGTTCTAGCTCTTAAAGAGATCTAAAACTTTCGTGTTTTACAAAAATTCTGATTCTGCACCGATTAATACCAATTTTTATTTGAATCTCGGTGATCTTAAAAACGGTGTCCTGATGGACCACCTACGGTTTTTCGTGAAAACGGAGGCCTTTGGAACCTCATTTTGAGAAACGGTAGGCGTTGCCCCCTAGAAAAGACCCTGATCTACAACTTTCATGTTTTACGTTTTTGCCCATTCGGCCTATAAAGGCCTGCAATTACCGATTTTCCGAGGCCGACCAGTTTGGAACCCAAACTGGCAGCCTTGCTTACTAAATTTGGTTTACGTCCTAATTTTCGGTTTCTACCTCAACCGATCACATCGAAAGCTTAAAAACACATTATGCAGCGTTTCTAACGTCCTGCATGTCCCAACATGCAGCCCTAACCCGTTCATGCAGCCCATAGAAACCAACTCCTAACCTAGGGTTGCATGGCTAGCATGTTCAAACCATTCATTCCATACATTCTATCACATACCAAAATAAATTCAAACCATTCATGAACATGTTCCTTCATACCCTAAGGGACATATAACCTCATGTAATATTTCTAGCATGCAATCCTAGCATACCAAACAATTATAAGCATATTAATGAGCATAAAGGAACCAAACCACATCTAGCAACCTAATCAAGCACTTTTAAGGGCAATAAACTAAATTAGTGAGTTTATGCTCTTACAACCAATAACTTGAATAAATACATTTAAATTTGAGCTTAAAAACTTGATTGGAAAAAGATTTGAGCTTTTGAAAAATTTTACCTTGAAGTGGATAGGGTTTGGCTCTAGGACTTGAACCAATCTCACACCCTTGACTCTAGCTCCTACAACCGGTTTTTGGCTCACCAAAATGCACCAAACTTGGCTGATTTTTCGCTCAAATGTGCCTTCCTCTAATGCACGGCTACCACACCTAAAATGCACCAAAAATCTGAAATTTTTCTTCTATTTTTCCTGCACAACCCGTGGGCTTCTAGGAAGAGAAAAGGGTTTCGAAAACTCACCCTAAGCTTGCTCGAATGAACCCGAACTCTCCCTCAAGCTTTCCTAAAAAAAAAAATCTGATTTTTTTCTCTCTTCCCCTGCTTGCTGCCCACGGCTACAGCCACCAAAATGGGCTGGAAAATTTTTTTTCTCACTTCCCTATTGTTTTCCCACACAAACCGAACAACACTAACTAGTTGGCTTAAGAAAATTTTCTGATTTCCTTCTCACTTTGGCTCTCGGTTTTCATGAAGAAAAATGGGCAGAATTTCTTTAGATTTTCTGATTTAAATGGGGTGGAGGGCAACCCTATTTATAGGCAATGTGGGACACAAAATTCTTTGCAATTTGGCCCCCAAAATTTTTGAAATCTTGCACAAAAATCCCTCCCTTTGGCCGGCTGTTTTGGGGTGGAAGAGAACCAAGAAATAGCTAGCACAAGACACATGTCATGTGGAGATTTGTTCTTGAAAAAGTTGGTGATGTCATAATTCAAAAATTTATGATGTCATAAATAGAAAATGGCTTGTTTGGCTCCTTTTTCCAATAAACTGTATAATTTAAACTTAACATAGATAAATCTAATACTGTGTTGTACTAATACACAGTATTAATATTTTATACTGTCATAACAATTTTATCTGTGAAAAACCAGGCTGAAAAATTTTTTCTTTATTTTTCCGAACCCTTTTACTTTATACCCTAATTTTGCGTGCTTGATTTTTCTATAGTGGTTTTAGTTCTCAAATATGTCATCTTATTTGAAAAATGAGTTTTCGCAGTATTTTTCCTATACTGCATCTCACAAAATTGTACAGTGAGGGTTTTGACCATTTTGGTCAAACTTTGACTTTTCCGGGTCAAAGTTGACTTTTTTGGTCAACCCTTTGACTTTCCTAGAATGATGTAAATTTCATCTCTTTTCATCCGAAAAGATCATTTATCAATCAAAACAAGTATACTCGAGTCTTATAAAGCTATAAGAACTCGTAACACATTATAAAGTTCTGAAGCGAACTTTTTCATAAATGCCGTTACGGCATGCATTCAATTCTTCTAAAAAGGAAATAATAATCATAGAAAAAGTAGGTATTACATCATTGAGAATTCGATCCGAGTTCATTTTTTAAAACTACAAAACAAGAACCGATTAACCTTCTAGGAAAAATATCAGTCGGCTTAACCTTCCTCACAGTTTTGATTCAATGAAAATTTCTCTCTTTTTCTCACACCCAAGAAGGACGAATTTTCTCAAGCATAAAAACCTAGTTTTTTGCGTTTTCCCTCTCCCAAAAAACCGTCCCCTTTCTTTAAGTATATGATGATAGTTGGCTCTTTTCAAGAATCCCTAGCCTTTATATAACACTAATCTTTTTTCAAAATAATCTCATACTTGAAAAATAATTAATAATTATTTTTCTGGATAATTTTTTGAACCAAAGGATCATTTGAATTTCGGGCTAGGTTCTTTACACCTTATGGACGGTTTTTTGCTCGAAGAATCTCAAAAAATTCATGCTCCCCTTTATGTGTAGATTGATTGGTGATTCAAATTTAAATCAAGAATCTAGACTAGTCAAAAAGTCCTAATCTTATCTAGATTCAAACTCTTTTTTAAACCTTTGAATTTAAATAAGATTTTCTTATTTGAATTTAAATAAATATTTTTCACAAACATTATCTATATTTAATTAATTTAAAGAAATGGAATATTTTAGATTTCCTTTCCACAAAAAAACTTGCACCATTCTTTAAGAAAAAAAAATTTATCAAAGAAGCTCCATTATTTAAATCAATTAATAATTTAATATTTGTAATATATCTAAACAATTTTCAAACAAAATTTTCTTCCTCCATCCACTAAAAATTCGTGCACCACAAATTAGGAGAGAAAATTTTTCTTTTCAAAAACTAAATAATTCAAATACAATTTAATTTCCAAAATTCAATTAACCAAAATAATTAACAAATAATTATTTTGTTTGCAACCAATCATATGTTGACAAATCACATTATTTGTTTACATTAATTTCACATGTCCAATCTTTTCGAGATTGCATGTTAGAGAGTATCATGTCTTGATAGACATTATTAAATTCCCATTTAATTTACTAATCTCATTAGGAATAAATCCCGAGACGCTTCGTGGAATTATATGAGCTAATAAAGGGACCCAATGGAAATATGTAAAGAGGTTCCTATAATTGTGAAAAATTAATCTCGGATTAATTATTCATCAATTATCAACTTTAGGACTATTCCACTAAATGTCTGAAGCTGAACTCCCGTTTACATACCGTATTACAAAAGCTCTCTAACGCAGTGCTTTTTCTATGATTTATTCATCGCTTGTTTAATCCCCATATGTTATCCATAATTGAATTAAGGTCTTTTTCTATTTTACCTTTTCAATCATTTTAACTTAAAGCTCCATTATTCTCCATTAAAAGAACCACCAATTGTAAAGCCATACAATCGGTAAATCATCAGAGAACACAAAGTAAACTGATGGCCAAGATCTTATTATATTATCTTTCAATTCCCGAATAATGCCTTTAAATAGATAACATGTACTATCATTAAGATAGCTATGGATTCCGCATCTATGAATCTTGATTTCTCCATCCATAAGTCATACACCCAAAACACAAGTATATTGACCATCAATTATCAGTGTCTCACCTATAGTGGATCAAAATGCGTAACTCATGAATGCGAACTCAAGTATTTATTTCAGGATTAAGATTAATGCAAGATGATAATCAAAGCGTCATTGATTCTTATAAACCAAATTATTAAACCAAATCAATTAACACCTTATATTCAGTCTAATGTCATACCTCAATACTAGTACACATTAAAGTTTCTACTCGGAACCTATCCGATAGTCAAGACAAACCATCCCTTCAAGGAAGTAGACAATCTTTACAATCTTATCATGAATAAGATCCCCAAATCTTATTCCATCGATTGCAGACCATTTATTTAGACTGTTACCAATTTACCACGTCTTCTATGTGTACACCGTATATATATGGTAATCCAATATATTTCCAACAGCTTAGGAATATTTTATGTTTGCTCAAAACAATCATACAATCAACGAATGAAAGTAAATAAAACACTAGTTATTAAACATGAATAATCTTTTTTTATTAATATCAAAATGTCATATTTACAGAAAATTCCTAGAATTGATTTTTTATACTTAAGGCACATATAGATCCCAACAAACCCACCCTTGGATCCCACTCCTTTTTATCCATTTGAAAGTGGAGATATTTTTAATGTGAAACCTGTTATCACTTGGGCTATTTCTTCTTGTTTTGAAAGGAAAGAAAAGAAAAGAAGAGAAGAAAAAAATATATATCGTCTTTAATGTAGATAGTTGTACTGGCCTCTCATTGCCCTCTCAGAACTGGCATTGTATTATTTCTTGCTACTCTTTGCAATAATAAAGCTTTTCCAACCAAAAAAACAAAAAAAGCCATTTTCTTTTCTTCCCATCACTAATAGTTATCTCAATCTAACGTTTTTCCTTTCCTTTTGGTTTTCCTTTTCTTCCCTAAGATACCTTGTTCCTAGAGACATGTCTGTCGGACAATTCATCCATATGCTAAGCAGCAGGTTGCATTTGAGTCCCGGAAAGGCTCTCTTCGTGTTTGTGAAGAACACGTTAACTCAAACAGGTGAAGTCTAAAGCCCTGATCCACTCCTACGTCAAGAATACTAGAGATTTCACTTTCGTACACCATTTAGCTATATGGATTACGTCTACGAATCTTACAAGGATGACGATGGATTTCTTTACATGTGTTACAGCAGTGAGAAGACCTTTGGATAGCCCACGGTTTCTTATTCTTTGTCCGTCCTTGTAAGTAGTCGTACATTGTAACTTTAACTTTTAACTGCTCTCCTCATAAACGTGCCTGCGTCTGCAAAGTTCGGCACTCTCTCATGTTCAAAGGATATTAGTTTCATTTGCTTTCTCTAAAGTTCACATTCCCTTAACGGCCGTCCTATGTTTCCTGTGTCTTAAGTATAAAAGATTGGAACATACGAGCATTGTTGTTAACGGTTCAATAAATGACCTCACAAAAATGAATAAAATTTCTTTGCGCAGTTTCATTCCTCTGTTTGGTAAAGTGGCTTGTTTTTCTTCTTCTGCTTGATCTAAACAGTTGAAAGTGTACAACTACAGGATTGGAAGTGTGATGTCTAGTTTTTCATGATACTAGTTTTTGTAAAGAATTGAATGTATATAGTACATGCAATTTCATGAAAAAGTTCAGTTCAGAGCTTTAATGTGTGTTATGAGTTTTTATAGCTTAATAAAACTCAAAAATGACTATTCGAAAAAGCAAATAGCCTTTTTGAACAAAAAGGAATGAAATCTACTCGATTTTAGAAAAATCAAAATTTTGACCAAAAAGTCAACCGTTGACCCAAAAAGTCAAAGTTTGACCAAAATGGTCAAAATTGCGACGGAGGAATTTTAAGATCTGCAGTTTGTAAGAAATACTGCGGGAACTAGTTTTTATGACTGATAAAAACTAAAACCACCTTAGAAAAATCAAGCACGCCATGTTAGGTCATGAGGCAGAATGGATTTGAGAAAATAAGAAAAATATTTTCGATCCGATTTTTTTTAGACTGTAAGTATAAAAATCCAAAACTGTAAATTAATAATTATAGTATTGGAATTTAATTTACTACATTTAAAGTTTCAAAGTTTTTAAGATTTTTCATCACACAAAACTTGGAATTATGACATCATAAAAGAAATTATTTTTTTTCACATGTGTGGTGGACCAATGGCTAGATGACATGTGGACATTGCCAACTCACCATGAGTTGTCTTCCACCTTCATTGATGGCCGGCCACCTAGCAAGAGACAAGTCCAAAGTTTTGAAAATTTTGGGGCCAAAATAGAATTGTTGAAAGCTCACTTTTTGTCTATAAATAGAGGTGTTCTCTATTCACTTTTAATGTAAAACCAAGCCAAGTTCTTGCCAATTTTCAGCTCACAAAACCGAGAGAAAGAGGGTGAGAAATCAGAAAAATTTTCCAAGCCAACTCCATCTAGCTTGCTTCGGTTAGCTTAGGAACCAAGGGGAAGAGAAAGAAAAAAAATCTGGCAGCCCTTGTTGCAGCCACTGCCGTGGGTTGGTGCAGGGGAAAGACAAGAAAAGAAACCAAATTTTAAGGGAGAAATTAGGGCTAGAGAGTTCGGGTGAGTGAGCAAGCCAAAGAGTGAGATTTGATCAAGTTTGGAGCTTGAATCCACCCTTGGAGCAGCCACGGGTTTGTTGGGAGAAAGAAGAGAAAAAAAAAATTCCAGCTTTGGTGGAATCAGTCCTTAGGTGCCGAGCAAGGTGGGGAGCAGCCATTGGGATCAAAAATTTGATTTTTGGTGCACCAAGTAGGAGCAGCCGAACCTAGAAGCCAAGAGGTGCAAGGGAGATTTTTTTCGGAACCCTAACCCTAGAGGCCGAAATCCACTCCATTTGAGGTAAAAATTTCAAAAGCTTTTACCAAGTTTTAAATGAGTTTTAAGCTTATGATTTATGTGTATTTTGTGCGAAAATTATGTAAGAGCATAAGCTCCTATGCATGTTTAAATTTCTGCCTATATGTGCTTGTGTGCTTAGTGCTTGATTAGGATAGTTCTAGGTGTGGTTTGGTTTGATTTTATGCTCTTAAATTATGCTATGTGATTGAATTGCTAGAATGGCATGCTATGGTTTTGAATTAGGTAATATGTCCCCAATTAGGTCAATTAGAATTATGCATGTATGCTATGAATTTTATGAACCAATATGCATGAAGTGAAATGTATATTGTATGCTAAGCTAGAAATTATGCAACCCTAGGTTAGTAAGTTCGGATTTTTGGGATGCATGATCACATGGGTTGCATGGTTAGGTCAAGGGACGTTAGACGCGCTGCATGTATGTTAACTATCTCCCGAAGTGGTCGGTCGAGCTAGAACCCGCGACTTAGGACGTAAAACCAAATGTAAGAACCAAACTGTCCTCTCGGGTTCCCAGTGGACAGTTTCGGTAAAACGTTAATTACAGGCCTTTAGAGGCCGAATGGGCAAAAATGTAAAACACTAAAGTTGTAGAATAGGGTGTTTACTAAGGGACAGCGCGGCCAGTTTTTCAAAATAAGACTCCAACAGCCTTCATTTTCAAGAAAATCCGTAGGTGGTCTGTGAGACCCAGATTTTTATGTTAAACTCGTTTTCAATTTAAAACTGGTACCAATTGGTACGGAATCAGAAATTGTACAAAACACGAAAGTTTTAGAACTCTTTGAGGGCTAGAACTTTCGTGAAGGAAACTTTTTCAAATTCAAATGGGATTTTTAAGTATAAACTGAAATGCCAAAACTGTGCAGAAATCAAGAAATTTCTGTGCAAGATTTTATAGAACCACACTAGGAAAAACGTTTTTCGGACTTAACATACTGTTTCAAGCACGGAAACTGTTCCAAAGGCAGTTTCCGACCCTTAACCATTTTATGAAATTATGGTCCAAGATTTACGAATTTTTATGAAGCGAGTTACCAAGTTTAAGTTTTAAAAGTTAAGTCTTTTCATGAAAAATGAATTTTAAGTTAAAGTTTTTAAAGAAAGTAAATTTTAAGTTAAGATTTTAAAGAAACATTTAAGACGAAAGAGAACCGGGAATTTACACACGAGTTATCGGAACCTAGTCCCAAAACCCTAAAGTTGACCGAATAGGGATTGATTTTAGTAATCGTAAAGGTTGACCTTGGTTAACTTATAAGTTGATAATTAAAGCCCAAGGATAGGTGTTGACCTAACCCAATACGTTTGTATATGGGCTAAGTGTATAAAAAGGATATCCAACGTAACCTTTTTAGGTCACTAATTATGATCGACAAGACTATTAAGGTAGTCACTCTTTATGTATGCATGGTTTTATTTCTAGGGGGACATATAACCGAAAACCCGCGTAAATGTTAGTTAGTTGCCAACATATTATGAGATGGATTAGAAATCTTACTCACGTCCTTCAATCAAGCAGGAGGAATCCTACAGTTGGATCTTGAGGAAAAGCAGCCAAGCGACAGACGTATAGACGGTAAGTACAACACCGTCTACAGCATAAGCTACTAGTATATATATTACTAGATTTCCATGATGTGCTCTGTGCTATATGTTAGATAACATGTATGCAATATGAAATATGTTAAGTATATGATTATTATGCTAAGATAAGAAAGTGATAAAATTAGAAAAGTGACATCGGAATGTATGTTCACCAATAAATAAGTTTAAATAAGATATCAAGTACCGTGTCGTACCACCCGCGCTAGGTCGGGTTGGACTGTGGATTGAGCTGGATATGGTTTGGCCGCCCCAGCCAATCCATAGTCGCGCGCCGGATACGAACACGCAGGTTAAGGGCCCATAAATAGTAAGAATAAGGAAAATAAGGAAGCATAAATGGTCTATGCATGATATGTGTTATGATATGCTGTTATGATATATATGTTATATGTTATACGTTATATTATTGTTTTTACGGTTTAAGAGTTGTACTTGCTGAGCTTTAGCTCACAGTTTAAGTTTATGCTGTAGGTAAGGAACCAGCTATCTGACGATGATGCAAGATGGAGTAGCGAGCCAAGGCACTGTGAATGAGTGGATAATGGGTATCGCTACGTGTTTTGGTGGTCTTATGTAATATATGAAATGTTTTTATAACAACTGGTAATTAATATACTCGTACGCAAAAACAGTATTATTTTATGTTTATAGTTTTTGTGAGTACTATAAAAAAAAATAAAAAAAAAATTTCCGCTGTGTTTTCAAACAATGTAAGTAAGTTCTATGTTATGAATGTGTGTTAATAAGTACGATAGCGGCCTACGCTAGGTGGGTCGTTACAGGAAGTACATTCAATTGTGAGAAATGGGAGTTTCTGAGGTTTTATTTATGTTCCGTTTTTTAAGACATTGAGTTTGAAACTTGAAAACATCACAGCACATCGACAATTCCACGGATGGTGACCTCTGCTTCTATAGTGAAAGTATCCCTGACCAAGTAACCTGAGTTTGGGTTCCTGAAGAAGGCTAGCGTCATATATGTCAGCCAACCATGTTCGTCACTCGAGGCACTGAACCATTCACTAGCTGCAAGACAAACAGTGAAGCCATGACTAACCAGCTCAATCAGAAACTAAGTTTAGACTTGAACCAAAGATTGCTGCTCGCAACTCTTTTTTTACCTTTACCAAAGAGATGGTTGGAACTAATCTGATTAAGGATGCGCAACGTGTACTCAGCATATATTTTGCAGTTTGAAGGAAGGGATGTCGGATCAACCAAAGCCACAAAAAGAGAAAGATGAGTGCCCAAACCAGTTCCTTTTCCATTGGGATACAGTTTTATCTTCCTGCAGGCGTAACACAAACCAGATCATGAAAAGATCAATAAAGTAAAACTATATCATGATGACATTTGAGTGAAAACAAATTTAAATACCATTTCTGATCTGCTGCATTGAATTCTTTCGATTCACTGCATTCTACGGCCAACTTGGAATAGTTTTCAACCTTGAACGTGTGCTTGTACATGATAGGATTCTTTATCATCTGAAGACACTCTCCTTTATATGTGGTTCTTTCTTTGCAAACAAACACCTCTGCTCCGAAAACGCAAGTGTCATCCACTAGAAACCCGTTAGCCGCATCACTCAAAGCTTTAAGAGAAATAAATTGATCAAAGCCCCGTTCAAGCTTCCTTTTATGAAAGCACCTTTCCTTCCCGACGGCATCTAAGGCAACGCGGAGTCGCAAAATAAACGTGTTAGAAGCTATTTGACCACAAAAAGGGAAAACTAATATTATAATTATTGGCATTTTACTAATACTAGTTGTTACCCATGAGCTATGTACGCGAGAAGAATTTTGTACACTCAATTCATATGTTAAAATTTTGATTATCGTGCTATTATTTTTTATAGTTTATTCAGTAATATTATTTTTCTACTTTATTTTTAATTTTTCAGTTAAAAAACTAATAGGATATTGTTAATGCTCTCATAGTTTAAAAAATACGAATTGTAATATTCAAACATTACATAAACATGTTTACTCATATCTAATCTTATTGGTTAACCATTAGCCTCCCACAATAATAGTCCAAAAGACTCCAAATGAATAAACTCATTAAAAATTAAAAATAAATATATCAAATTTAAATTTGAACGTGCACATAACTATACAATAGATAGAACATTTATTTTAAAATAAAAAAAAAGGAGGAACTTTATATTAGAAAAAATTTAAGATGGGTGAAAGAAAGGAACAATGCGAGCAATTTAAATGTAAGAAGAATGCAAGTAAAAGATATTAAAGAAAATAATATTTAAGGACAAACATAATAAATATGTTTTTCTGATAAATAATTAGATGTATGAACATGTATAGTTAAGTCAAAATGTATGTCTCGATCGTATAGCATGGTTGGGATAATTAATTGAATATGACAATTAAGAAAAAGCCTTTATCATGGCCAGGTACATGACATACTAAAAAAAAAAAAAAAAAACACACACACACACACACGCACACACAATATTTGTTTTTTTTTTTTTTTGAGAAAAAAAAACTAATAAAAGGTTGATAGAGTAACTGTTTATTAGAACAAAACATTCTTAAAAAATCCACATAAATAAGATTGTAGAGAAATATAAAAGAAATATGTAAGAAAAACATATTAGAAAAAAATTAAGATGTGCGGATTTAGTTTTTTTAATTTTTTAAAACATAGTGAAAAAAATGTTTAGTTGAGAATGTATTTGGGAGGGGAAAAAAACATTTTCAAATGTAGCATATTTAAATATTTAATTTGTTTAAGATGGACACCAAAATACGTGTTTTAATCAAAATATGTATTTTGATTGGAATAAAGACGTGCATTACTTTTAAAGAAAAAATTATGAATGAGCCAATGCAAATAGAAACCAAATTAGAGATTTATGGAAAGGAAAATATTTTTTTTTTGAAGTAAAAGAAAAATAATTTTTGCAGTATAAATATATTTGATAAAATTTATTTCAAGAAAACTATTAAAACAAAAGATATTCAAAATATTCAGATGGATAATATAATATTTAAGAGCATAACAAATGAAATATGTAAGTAAAGATATATTAGAGAAAAATTACTTCACTGGACAAGTTGAAAGAAAAAATAATCTGAAAAAGCATTTAAAAAATTTAAGATAAAAGAGTTTAACCAAGGAAAAAAAAAAAAAAAACCTAAAGAAAGAAGAGAAAAAAAGAAAAAGAAAAAGAAAAAGAAAAAGAGAAACACATAAATTGAAAAAAGACGACATAGGGAACTGGGCCAAAACTTCCAACTTAGAAAGGAAAATAGTAAGCCCAGGGAAGAAGAAGAAAAGAAAAAGAAAAGCAAACCACGAAACGCCAAAATAGATGGACGAAAGTTTGAACAGTGCACATGGGAGAGGTGCTACACTAAAACAACTTCCCTTTCTATATATGTAATAGATAGATTAAATTTTGAGAATGAGTTACCCTGAAGAACCATGTAGTTGTCATTGTTCTGATCGAGCAAAAACAACCTGAAAACAGCATCAACTTGCCAACCAGTCTGTAGGGAATTTGCTCCGGCCATCGCCAGGTAGAGAGAGAGGTGTTCTTTCGCATTCCTGCTCTTGTTTCCATTTGGATAGATAACCAAGTTCCTGAGAGGATAACATGAGACATGTAAGACATGACAGGAACCAAAAATAGAGGAAATAAGACGACAATTGTACTCGCAAGAAAATGCACCATTTGTAGCCTCCAGCTTCAAATTGCCCCGACTCATATCTCTCTATTGAATTCTTCGTTAGCAATGAAAAGGACTGTATTTCAACAGTATAATGAATTGGCGGTACATCAGAGATTGATCTCAAAACGCCTGCAATGGAACAAGGACATTAACATTTAATGTAATTGAGAAAATTTGATTAGAAAAAACTTGTTTATATTGCATAATGTACCAAACTCAAACATATACAACGTACCATTTGGATCGTCGACAACAAGACCAGCCATGGGAATAAAATCCACCAACAGCGCCAAATGCTTAGTATGAGGTTAGTACAATCCACCACCGGGTTTTCCCTGCTTTTTAAGGTGAAAATTTAATCCTTTGCTTCAAGAGGATTGCATTTTTCCAGGGAGCAAGTATCAATTCTCTGCTTGAGGGTGTTTTCGAATAATATAGTTTTGTCCATGTTACATTTATTCATATTCATGTGCACAAAAGGTTAAAAGAATATGCTTTGTGTCTTAGCATTTTGTTCCAAAGGAGGACACATTCTTTCTCGTACTATAGATTAAAGAACTACCCAAAAAAATTTGCATATCCTTTAACCATCCTAAAACAATTTAGAAAAATTTAGTAACAAAGAGATAGAACAAACATGAAAATATGGAAGAGAGGAATCCACATCCAAAGGTGGAAAGAAAAACTCGCCAACGAAGCATACATATCTGACAAAATGAAACAAAAGAAAACGCTCTAAAGTTCCCCCATTTTTTTTTTTTTTTTTGGCTGAAATTAATACCCTCCAGAATTAAAGCGACAAAGAAGACAAGAATCTGATCCTATCTCAAAGAAATCCATTTCCTAAAATAAATCGTCAAAACTTTGCATATTCCTTCCAAAACACAGCATCCAACCAAAAACCAAGACAGCAATGTTCCCAATAATCCTTCTGTTTATGGTGTTGCAGCTCATAAAAGAGAATTTAACGAGAAAAATTATGGATTCTTTCAAAACTACGCGCAATCTGTTTACAATCCACAATTTCGAAACCAACAATATACAGTGAAGAAAAACATGATCAGATAAATTCCTGGATTCTTGCGAAGAACACGGCAAGAGGATGAACTCATCATAAAAGGAGGAAGCCTTCTTTCTATAAAATTAAAAAAAAATACATTAACAATTCAGTTGTTGCAATATGAATATGAAGTGACCCTAAACGATCCCAGTAACAAACATCAATCTAAACCTTCCACACAGCTGAAGAGAGCAGTTTTCTTCACAAACACAACCCTTGAGCCAGATCGACAAGTTAGGATAAAACAGTTGAACTGTCACTAACTAATATCGTATGAAAAGAAACCAAAGTTTGGATTCAAAATCAATAAGAAGCTTTTGAACTGTAACAGTTCAAGAACATGGGTGAAGAAGTGCTTCAGAACAGTCCACCCACTTTCGAAATCAATATAATTAACGGATGTTCACTCATCAAATAGCTGCTATGATGATGATGAGGCCTCTGTTCTTGGCCTTGTATATCCGAGACTGATTAGCTTCTGCACCAATATCTTCTCAGCCTCTGCCTAAAAATCCATTAAACCAAACCAAAGTAAAAAATAAAGGGGAAAGTACCTAAATGACACAAATGTGAAGACCATTAGATCAACATGACACAAAAAAAATTACACCAATATGACACAAAACTAAACTAAAGTAAACTACAGCTTGTGTCATGTTGGTCAACATAGGAGAATTTGTGTCACATTGATCAATAGATGGAAAAAAAAGGCAGTTATTTGGGTAATTTTCAAAAAAAAAAAAAAAAAAATCAACAACAACAACAACAACAATAGTCAATAATGATAATACCGCTCCTACCATTTCAATTCCTGAATATTTTGTTTGTACAAACCAATCCCTGAACTTTTTATATTTTATAATTCCAATAAAAATTTAAAATAAACTCATTCAACCAACTACCATAGGTCAGAAAAGGGTTTTTTTTCCTTTCTAAAGTTATTTACTAAATAATAACTAAATAAAACATACAAAAGAATTGAGGAAAAAAAAATGACACAGAACAGATTTAGAAGACCATTAAAACCAACTCAAATGAAACCTACAAGGAAACAACCCCAATTCTCAAGATATGCAATTGAATCTCAATGAATATAATAAAAATAGAAACTGAACCTCAAGCAAAGGAGAGTTCTTGGGAATATTGGAAGCCAGAATTACATGGAGGCCGCTCTTTAACACTGCCATGAAAGCATTCAAAGTAATTGTGTTAGGTCTTCGTCAATTTCAGATCAAAATATACACACACACATACATTTATATAAGTATGCTCTCTTATGCGCACCCTTACAGAATGGCTCTTCTAGCTTTTTTTCTTTTTTTTTTTTTAAATAACAACTAGTTGATTCAAATATAATATTTTTCATTGATACATATCGTAAGTTACGCTAATAGTTCTAGATAGTCCATGTTACAAGATTCAAAACAAAAAGTAACATGTAAATCAACAAGCAGTTACAAGAAGCAAAATATAATGTTACAACTGCCAGACCCATCGGCACTTCAGACATTTCCTATGTATATACATATATATAGATTAAAATACCTCAAAAAAAAAAAAAAAAGGATTAAAATACCTAATCGTCGAGCAATGCCTGAAGCTGTATTATCAGATGCCCCACCAAACACACAACTCACACTCACTCCGTTATGCTTCTGCATATTATTTCGAAAATTTCCAATACACAAAAATTCTTAAAACAAGAAATAAAACAGAAATAAATTAAAAATTAAAAATTAAAAATTCAAGAATCAAAATCCTTTATTCCAAATTCCAACGGATAAGTTTCTTGAAACAATAATCAAATTAAAATAAAATAAAATAAAAACTCACGGGTTGAGTAGGCGCTGCTGCGTACAAATGCCCAAATTTCGCAGAGTTGCAACCAATCCAACCATATATCTTTAGAAAAGAATAAATAAATAAATAAATAATTTCTATTTTTGTTTTCCTTCTAGTTTTGAAGTAAACGAAAAAGAGAAACCCTAAAAACAAAAAAAAAAAAAAAAAAAAACAAAAACAAAAACAAAAACAAAAAAACAAAAAAACAAAAAAAAGAGTTGGATGAAGGGTTGTAGTAGTGGACCTGCCGAGGAAGACGAATGATCTGGAAGTGGAGGGTGACATCGTTGATGGCCTCGCTGAAGGAAGTCACTGGAAGGACGTCGTCTGGTGGTTGTTTGTCGTCGTCGGAGATATGGGCGGAGCTCAGGGCTGAATTCAGAGCTTCCATTTTTCCACTCTCTCTACTCTGCACTCGGACTCAAGGCTAAGGGAATGGAGAAGGGGAGGGCAATAAATCCATAATTTTCTGATAAAACGACACGTCGTGTTTTCCTTGGAGTTGATTGTTCCAATTTTATTTTTTTTATTTTTTTTATTTGTTGGACTTTTGGCGCTATTATTAATTTTATGATCCGCATTAAAGTTGCCAAAAGCAAGACTCAACCAAAAACAAATATTTAGGGACGCGAAAAAGAAAAAAAGAAATTAGGGATGCATTTATATTTCTAGATATAATTAAATGTGAAATCATCAAGATATTAAGCCGTCGTTTGAAACAATAATTCAAGACGGAGTTTTCATTACTTTAGCTCTATTGAAAACAATAATTAAATGGAGTTTTCATTAAAATTTTGAAACTTTCTTATTTGAAGTTAAAATGAGATTTTTTTTTATTGAATTACAAAAAAAAAAAAAAACAAACTGAATGAAACAAGATCCTAAATTTTTACACTATTTTTTTTTTCAATTTTAACACTATTTTTAATGTTACAGTTCATTTCTAATTTACACCTCCCCTAAACACACATTTCCAAACCAATATCCAAAACTCCGTCTTCAATTGTAACCCCAAATGACCCATAATATTTAATTTCAAACTAATAACATTCGAAGGGCTTATTTGATAAAGTTTTTGTTTTTGCTTTTATTTAGTTGAAGGGAAAAACAAAAAAGTTCTAACTTTTCAATAAGTGTTTTGAAAACACATTTTTAAGGACTTTTGAAGTCACAGTTATATTAAAGTTTTCTAAGAAATAATAAAAAATTTTCAAATAAAGTTTATATATATATTTTTTTTTAGAAGTCATATATTCAAACTTTGACAGAAACATCTTTTAGATATTAAAAGCTATTAACACATCATCTAAACACTTCTAAAAATAAATTTTGGATTTAAGAAGCCAAAAATAGTTTCTAGAAAAGCTTTGTCAAACATGTTCAAGATTCTATCTATTATCAAGTAAGATAGGAAAATGACTAATTTTTTTAGAAGATAATTAAAAAAGGCCAAATTTTGCTAGATTAAAAATCAATTATTTTTTCCTTTAAAATATTATTGTTTTTTGTCAATTTCAAAGTAAATGACTAACTAGATAAATTAAAAATATGAAAATAAGGTAATACGAGATATAATGGTAAATACCATATTTAGCTAATTTTCTCTTTTTTTTTTTTTATTTGTTAAACATAGAACTTTCCTCAGATTATAAAATAAGCCCCAAGTTTCTTGAAACTCTAGAATTTCTCCAAATTTTTTTCTTTTAAAAATCCTTAGATCCCCAATTTAAAATAATCGATGTAGAGTAAACATTGCAGTAAAAAGATCACATCGCTGATATTGGAGCTCATGACGAAGAACAAGCTTACTGCCAGCGCCACCTCCACCTCGCCAATCATCACAAACTAGATCCCAATGCCATTCATGAGGAAAACAACTCTTTGAATTGGGAGGTCTAGTGTAACGGCAAGTCTAGTCCGATAATGAGGTTTGATGTGACAATAAGATTAGTGGTTTCACTACTAAATTTTGCATATAATTTAATCGAGTTATCTTTGAATTTTGATGATTTTACCTGATTTTTTATTTTAACTTGTAAGTCTTGATGAATAAAAAAAAATGATATCAAGGCAACACTCCTACAAAAGATTTTCTGAACTCAATCTTGCAAGCAGGTATGAAGGTGAGTGAGACTTATCCCAATCATGTTGTCATCCCTAAGACATATTACTCATTTGTAATAAAATTACTTTTATCATTGCAAGCAACGTAATACTCTAGAAATTTGATTGGCAAACTACTAGAATAAAATTATTTGAATATTTCACTATTTCACAACAATTGAACTTAAATTCAAATCTATTGGCATATTTTAAAATCCGTTGTGATAAAATTACTTTTACACTAATCAAATGTGAGGACTCATTTGAGGGAGACGTCTGGAGACAGTGTTTTATAGATTGGGTTGGAAATGTGTGTTTGTAGGAAAAACTTTTCAAAAAGTTTTGTGATATAAAAAATATTACAAAATTTCAAAATAAGTTCAGAAAAAAATCTGCAAAATAGATCTTGTTTTATTTGTCTCATCGTTGTGAGCATTTTGATATAAGAATGATCTCATTTTGATTTGAAATAAGAAAATCATGAACTTTAAAATTTTAAATTTTTTTAAAATGAAAAAGAAAAAATTTGACAGAGTTGGGAGTTTTTGATCCAAATGGCATTTTACCATTAGAAAATTTTGACCAAAAAAAAAAAAAATCATGCTAGGGATAACAACTCTATTTTCAATTTTTTAATACCAACATACATGACGACAAAATTTTCAAATCTTTTTAATTGTAGATTTTTTTATTGATGTTACATGCATACCAATGATCGAATGACAATTCATATGTCATATTAGGTAGCATAAAAATTTGGATTAAAGCTGATTTCACGAACATTTTTCTTAACAAATATAAACACATTTAATTTAAATACACAATTTAAATTCTACTTTAAATGCAAACATTTAATTTAAATGAACATTCAAAAACAATTTAAATGAATATTCAAATGCAATCTATTATCCAAATAGGCACTTGTAATGTTAACCAAACAGGCACTTACAATGTTAACCAAAGATTTACACACAAATCAACATATTGTAAACATCTAAAAGATTTTTTTTTTTTTTTGGAGCTGAAAATCTAAATTATAAAGTTTAGTATTCATATTAGCAATTTCGGTAAATTACTTATTTAGTCCATAAACTCTTAACATTGTGCAACTTTAGCCGCTGAACTTTTTTTTGTAATTGGAATGCTCCTAAACTTTTAAAATGTTACTACAATAGTCCTTTTCGTTAATTTTTGAACGAAATTTATTAGTAATTTGATCAAAAAGTGATGCTAATTTTGGATTCCATAAAAAAAATTAACGAAAAAAATTACTGTAGCAACATTTTTAATAGTTTATGATCATTCCAACTATAAAAGGGAATATCCCCAAACTATTAAAATATTGTGACAATAATCATTTTTGTTAACTTTTAAACGGAATCGATTAGTAATTTGATCAAAAAGTAATGTTAACTATTGGATTTCGTCTAAAAATTAACGTAAAAGATTATTGTAATAATATTTTAAAATTTTAAAGACATTTCAATAATGAAAAAAAGTTCATGGACTAAAGTTACACAAAATTAAAAGTTCCGTGACTAACCTAGCAATTTACCCAAGCAATTAAAACTTTTAATATATCTATCCGGGGAAGATTATTTTCCCACTAATGATATTTCTATATTCTTCCAAATAGTTATCTTGACTAGGACGACGTTTGCGGCAATAGTAGATAGACGATGTTACGCAGAACTTGTTGCTAACAACATCTCTGAAGAAGGAAAAAAAAAATGACAGTTTCACAAGCGTGCAATGTTTCCCTTTCGATTTTAAACTTCTAGTAAATATTTTTTTCGTATACAAAATAGAGCACTACTTGCCAGTAAAAGCGTGTCAATCACTCTGATATGTCATATGAGAGCTAATCTACTTTTTAATCCCATGCCAAATAAATTTTGTTTACATTTTGGGATCTAGGGAGATAAAAATTACAAAGAACAAAACATGTACAATTTTCCCTTTTCTCCTATCTATCTAATTTCTATAATTGACAAATCCTCCCAAGGAAAAGATGTCAAGCCATCAGTTCTTTCTTTCTTTTTTTTTTTTTTTGATCGAGAAAAATCAAGCCATCAGGAAAGACTAAAAAGGTAAGGATATTACCAAAACTGATTATTAGAATTTGAAAGTGTCCTCAACTCTATTCAATTATCAAACTTCAGCTTCTCATTGGTTATCGGCGAATGCAGGCAAGAATTCTGTTCAACAGTCGACATGCTGTGATATATCGTTCCCCTCGTCACTCGTCTGTGCAAATGTTTTAAAAAATAAATAAAGGATATCAGTTCGCTTGAACCAATGATAAATAGGAATAACCTACTTAACAAAATATTTTCAAAACGTGATTCACAAAAATCACCCCAAGAACCAAATGACAGGGACAAACTCAAGAGTCAGAACCAAACACTTCTGAGTTCTGGCAAGATAACCGACCAATAGTTGTTACCATGAAAATCCACAAAACACAACATTATGTGTAGCAAAATAGTTTCTTATTGTGTAGCAACAAGAAACGCGAATAAGGAACGCCAGAGGAAGTTTGTGACAACTACGTTTATGGAAATAGTATGAAAATGCAAATTACCTGAACCTTCTCAAATTTAGAAACTAGCCTCGTTTATTGGTCGCATGCTTCAGGATGATGCACCATTGACTTAACTCGTGCAAGAGCTTTCTCAACTGCAGCACGTTTCTGCTGTAACGACCCACCTAGCGTAGGCCGCTACCATACTTATAGACTTACCTTTATAACACAATAATTAAATAAAACTTACTTACTTTGCTCATGAAACACAGCGGAAATTTTTTATTTTTTTTAATATATATAGCATTCAAGAAAACTATAAACATAGAATAAGAGTTATAGTACTGTCTTTGCGTACGAGCATATTAACTATTAGTTATCATAAAACATTTCATATTTCTTATGTATAAACCACAAAACACGTAGCGATTCCCAGTCTCCACTATTCACAGTGCCCGGACCCGCTACTCCACATTGCATCATCATCCGCTAGCAGGTTGTTTACCTACAGCACAAACTTAAACAATGAGCTTTCGCTCAACAAGTACAACTCCTATACCGCATTAGACAATAATATACCGTAGGACGTATACCATATATACATAGCAGCATATCGTAACACATAGCATGCATAGACCATTTATGTTCGTATTATGTTCCCTTACTTTCCGTATCCTTATTTCTTATGGGCCCTTAACCTGAGTGTTCGTAACCGGCGCGCGACTATGAATTGGTTGGGGCGGCCAAACCATTTCCAATACAATCCACAGTTCAACCCGACCTAGCGCGGGTGGTACGACACGGCACTTGATATTTTCCTTAAACTTATTATTGGTGAACATACATTCCGATGTCACTTTTCTACTCCCAATAGTTTCTTATCTTAGCATGTAAGTAGACCCTTAACTTACTTTCTATTGTACACATGTTATCTAACATATAGCACGGAGCACTTCATTGAACTCTAGTAATATACTACTAATAGCCTATGCTGTAGGCGGCGTTGTACTTACAGTTTCCACGTCCGATGTTAAGCTGCTCCTCCTCAAGGTTCAGCGATAGGACACCTCCTGCTGATGGAAGGACTTACGTAAGTCTTCTAATTCTATTATCATAATATGTTGGTAACTAACCAACATTCATGTGGGGTTTGGTTATATGTCCCCCTAGAGAGAAAATCATTCAACCTTGAAAGGGTGGCTACCACAGTAGCCCTATCAATTCTTATGTCGTGGCCTAATAGGTTACGTTGGATAACCTTTTATTTACTAAGCCCACATAGTATAGGGTTAGGTCAACACCTACCCTTGGGCTTCTATTTACAATTTATTTTCCTTTTAGGTTAACCAAGGTCAACCTTTTTGATTACTAAAGTTGATCCCTCTTCGGTCAACTTTGGGCTTTGGGGCTAAGCCCGGTGACTCGGTTATTATTTCCCGGTCACCATCCGTTCTACATGTTTCTTCAAAAACTTAACTTAAAAATTTATCTTCTTTAAAAAGATTTAACTTTTAACTTGAACTTCGTAACTTGATTCTTAAAAATTCATAAATCTTGGATCATATTTTTAAAAAATGTTTAAGGGTCGGAAACTGCCTTTGGAACAGTTTCCATGCTTGAAACAGTGTGTTTAGTCCGAAAAACAATTTTCCTAATTTGGTTCTAGAAAATCTTGTACAGAAATTTCTTGGTTTCTGCACAGTTTTCACATTTCAGATTATATTTAAAAATCCCGTTTAAATTAGAAAAAGTTTTCTTCACAAAAGTTCTAGCCCTCGAAGAGTTCTAAAACTTTTGTGTTTTACAAAAATTCTGATTCCGTAAGGTTTAGTACCAGTTTTAAATCGAAAACGGTTTTAACATAAAAACTGGGTCTAACAGACCACCTACCGTTTTTCTTGAAACTGGAGGCCGTTGAAGCCTTAATTTGGAAAATTGTCCGCGCTGCCCCCTAGGAAACACCCTATTCTACAACTTTCATGTTTTACATTTTCACCCATTCGGCCTCTAAAGGCCTGTAATTACCATTTTACCAAAACTGTCCAGTGGGAACCCGAGCTGGCAGTTTGGTTTTTAAGTTTAATTTTACGTCCTAAGTCGTGGGTTCCAGCTCGACCGACCACTTCGGGAGTTAATCAACATTCATGCAGCGCGTCTAACGTCCCTTGTAACCTAACCATGCAAACCCACGTGATCATGCAACCCTAAAAACCGAACCTTATAAACCTAGGGTTGCATGATTTTCTATCCTAGCATACAACACATACACTTCAAGCATCATTTGATCACAAAATTCTTATCATGCAAGCATAATCTAAATTGACCTAATGGGGACATATTACCTCAAACAAAACCCTAACATGCCATTCTAGCCAATCAAGCAACATAACATAAATAAATTGCATGCATCAAACCAAACCACCCTTAGAACTAACCTAACCAAACACTAGACATTGGGGCCGAAAATTAAAAGCACAATTGAAAACTTGGTAAAAACTTTTAGAAATTTACCTTAAATTGGAGTTGGTTTCGGCTTAGGGTTTGAATTCCCGAAAATTTTCCTTTGCTCCCCCTTGCTCCAAGTTTCGGCTACCTCCTTTTTGGTGCACCAAAAACCGAAATTTTGGTCCCAAATGCTTCTCCCCACCAAGCTCAGCTGTAATAGGGTTAATCCCACAAATCTAGAAATTTTTTTTTCTCCTTTCTCCCACTGCACCCGTGGCTGTTCCAATGGAGAAATCAAGTTCCAAAACTTGATCCAAGTTCCTCCCTTATGCTTGCTCACTCACCCGAAGTCTCTTGCCCTTAATTTCCCTCACAATTTGGTTTTCCCTTTCCTTTTCCCCTGCACTAACTCACGACAGTGACTGAATTAGGGGCTGCAAGGATTTTTCTTTCTCTTCCCCTTGAATCCTAGAGCTACCCGAACAAGGATTGGAGTTTGGTTTGAAAAAAATTTTCTGATCTCTCCTTCTTCTCTCTCGCGGCTTTTGGACAGAAAAATGACAAGGGGTTGGCTGCATTTTACATTAAAAATGAATAGAAAGCTTGGCTATTTATAGGCAAAAGTTGGAGTTCTTAAAATTAGATTTTAACCCCTAAATTTTCAAAAACTTGCACACAAAGGTGCTTAGTTGGCCGGCCATTAATGGGGTGGAGAACAACTAATGTTGTTCTAGAGTTTTCCACACTTGTCACTCAAGGATTGGTCCAACACACTTGTGTGATGTCAAAAATTATTTCTTTATGATGTCATAAATTTAAGGGCTTGTTTGGCTTAGTTTAATGAAAATCTTGAAACTTTGAGTTTAAAAATTTAAATTCCAATACTGTAACTATTATTTTACAATTTTGGATTTTTATACTTACAGTCTAAAAAAGTTCGGATTGAAAATATTTTTCTTATTTTCTCAAATCCTTTCTGCCCCATATCCTATTTTAGCATGCTTGATTTTTCTATGGTGGTTTTAGTTTTTTTTTTTTTTTTTTTATCTGTCATAGAAAACAAGTTCCCTCAGTATTTTTCTCGAACTGCTGATCTTAAAATTCCTCCGTCGTAATTTTGACCTTTTTTGGTCAAACTTTGACTTTTCGGGTCAACGGTTGACTTTTTGGTCAAAATTTTGACTTTTCTAAAATCATGTAGATTTCATTCCTTTTTGTCCGAAAAGGTTAATCGCTTCTCCGAACAATCATTTTTGAGTCTTATTAAGCTATAAGAACTCATAACACACATTAAAGCTCTAAACTGAACTTTTTCATGTAATTGCATGAACTACATACATTCAGTTCTTAAAGAAAAACTAGTAACATGAAAAACTAGATATCACATCTGCTTCCTCCCAATACGCAAAAATTCGTATTCGTGACCACTTTTTATGTCTTCTGATGCTTCTTCAATTGCTTTCTCCACCCGAAATCCTCGCAAACCCGCTCCTTTCCTTCTCCAGCGAAGTAATACCTTTCCCAAAATACTAACAGATCAGACAAGCTTTTTATACTACTTGCGCACTTGATGCCCTTTGAAATGAGCCAGAATAAGACAATTACAGAGAACATTAGGTGTAACAACCCAAAATTTTGACAAACTTGTAATTTCCTTAGATACAAGGAAACTCTAAGTTTGAATCATGTATGTCAACTTAATGCCCATTATTTGATTTGATTATTAGAGTATGTTTGAGTTCTTACAAGTATTATGAGATTCAATGATAATTTATTAAGTCAAGGATAAGGCTTTATGATGAAAAAGGCCGAACCATAAATTATGATTTTTGTTCGGGCCAATAAATGATTAAGATAAATTGTGACACGATTAAGATGATACTGCAATATAATAAGCAGTATTGAAATTATACCGTAACCGACCGTAATTGCGGATGTAGAATTGAGAATAAGGATTGGAATTGCTCTAGAATAATTAGGAATAATATTTGGAGCAAGGAGGACTAAGAAGTTTCAAGTCCTAAGCAAATCATATATACAGTCTAGTTAATTGCAAATAAATTCTGGACTGTAGTCCAGTATTCTTATACTATTGATAGTCAAAACAGTATTGACTCTATTTGGATTATCAAGAAATTAGACTGTGTATTAGGGGGAGTGCCAAACATGGCTTTACTTAGAGGCCAAGTAATTGTGGATAAATACGTAATTTTTGAATTATGGAATTTATGGATGTTTTCCCTAACCAAAGCCTCCAACTAAGCCAAATGGCCGGTTACATTGACCGGTTACATTGGGTGGGCAAATGGATTTTTTTTTTCTTAAAATATGCAATTTTAAGAAAAAAAAATAATTGTTGGAAATTAGTTTTTTTTTTTTACCTATAAATAGGTAATGTTGGGTTGTTGGTGAACCATTTAGTTTAGCCTCAAAACTTTTGGTTCTTTTCCAACTTCTCCTCTAGCCGTTAAGAATAGAAAAAAAGAAAAAGAAAAAGAAAAAAAGAAGAGTGAGAGAGCAAGAGTTGTGATGCCCCCTTACTACGTAGGGCCGTCACGCCTTACTTACTTACATACTTTACTTGAAAATTAGGAATATTTTTTTTTTGAAACATACTTATAAAAACATTTGTCCTTAGCAATATATCATTACTACTTAAGTAAACGTTACTTAAGGTCTTTAGTTCCAAAATATCATAAAGCATAATTTGTCTTCATCATGTATATACTTATATATACAAAACTTCTTTACTTATCAAAAGATTTGCGGAAATAATACGTAGTGGTATTCACACCGCCTTCGTCCGCCTCCACATCATCCTCACAATGCCCACCATTACGCTGCGGGTTTCTTACCTACAGTATGAAATATAACTGAATGAGCTTTCGCCCAGTAAGCACAAACATAATCTCACAAAACAATTAAAACATCTTGAAAACATTCATCATCATATGCATATGCGTGAACCATTTATGTTCCATTTATGCATTTTTTTTAACTTACTTATCTTTCTTATGGGCCCCATAGTGTACGTACCATCATTTATTTAGCGCGCCTCCAGGTTACAGATAGGGGTTGCAAGGTCCCTAACTGCCCCGGGAACATTGGGTGATTACACCCTCCCGCATCAATGAGAGGGTGAATCCTTTACTTTAACATGAAAAATCCTCCACTTTGTGGGAGGTCGGTACGACACTTTACTTGTGATTTCTTACCATGTTGTTTATCCTTAGTGAACATACCTTATGATGTCACTATATGATAACATACTTTTTATCTCATTCATAACATGGCATGGCATTCCTTTCATTCATGGCATTTGCAAACATGACATTTTGCAAATATAGCACTTTTGTAATCTTTTGCAAAAATAGCACTTTTTATAAACATAACATTTTGCAAAAATAGCACATTTTTATAAACATAGCATTTTATAAAAATAGCATTTTTTGATAAGCATGGCATTTCATAGATATAGCACACAACATATTACAGCATATTTGAAAACCACATACTTGAACATAATTTATTAGTTTTCATACTGTAGGTGAGGTTTGTATTTACCTCTAGTGCCGTATCCTTAAAATTGCGTTCCTTAAACTTGTCGGCAACGGCAATTCACTTTCCTGATATACCAAAAATATAGGATCAGGATCCTTTCGTAAGGTGTTGGTGACATACCAACACTCACGTCTACTTTTGGTTGTATGTCCCTTATACATGATATCCATCTTGGCCACTTTATCCCCATTCTTTATTGAACTTTGATTAATCCTTAAGAGGTTACGTTGGGTAACCTTTTTGGTTAGAGTCTTGTTCTATTATTGGGCTTTGTTCATACATCCTTGTTACTGGGTTATTTCCATTAACCCATTAAATCTTAGCCCAAATATACATGTGGTTATCTCTTAGGGTTATGTTGGGTAACCCTTAAGGTTAACCTTAATTAACCTTGGGTCAACCTTTTGTCAATCCTTGGTTATCCTTGGGTTTGTAACTCGGATATAATATCCGGTTACCGTTCGTAATCGGCTTGCTTACCAATTTTTACTTTAAAATTCCTCTTCCTTATTTTTGGAAAATCTTGTGTAATTAACTTTCAAAAATCCTTCATTTTGCTTGTAAAAATTCTAACTCCTTTAATTAGAAATTACTTTGACTTAATTTCATTATTTTCTTTAACTTGGAAATATTTGGTATGAAACCCTCTTTTTATTTACTTCGGAGAAAAATGAGAAATTTCAAACCCGAGCCCTTAAAATTCATGGTTTTCGAAACAAATCTTTTATAAAATCATTTGGGGTCGGAAACCGCCTTTGGAACGGTTTCCGAAGCTAAAATAACCATTTAAGAGCACTTCACAATTTTTCTAGAAATTATTTTCGTGAAACTCATATGCAAGATTTCGGGCTCCTTGCGCATCTCTCACAAAACGTGCCCAGTTTAAAAATCGGCTTGGAATTTAAAAAACTTGTCTTCACGAAAGTTGTAGCTATCGAAAAATGCTAAAACTTTCGTGTTTTGTACAAATTCCAGTTCGGCCTAGATCAGTACCAGTTTTTATTTGAAAACGGGTTAACTCTGAAAAACTGGGTAAATGACGTCCCAGGGTTCAGCCACGGGTTTTGGGTAAAACGGAGGCCGTTGGAGCCTTATTTCGAGATTCTGTTCGTAATGTCCTCTAGGAAAAGTTGTTCCGAACAACTTTCGTGTTTTGAGTTTTACCCTATTCGGCCTCTAAGGGCCTTGAAATTATACTTTCCCGAAACTAGCCAGATTCGAATCCGAATTGGCAGTTTCGGTTCCTTAGTTCGGCTTACGTCCTATTTCACGGAATCTATCTCGACCGATCACATCGGGAGCTTAGACAACATCAAGCAGCGTTTCTAACGTCCCTTTGACACCCATAAATCCATTTCATTCAACTCATGCAACCCAAATCCGAAAATTTAAAAACCTAGGTTGCTTGGCTCTAGCACATGCATTAACACATACAAGCATCACAAAATCCATCCCTAATCTAGCATGCTCTCATGGCTGCTGTCACGACCCCACTTATTGCCACCAAATCCACGCGGTGTCTGACCACGCGAACCTGGGGTTGGGTTCGTAACATTACTTACTTACTTGTCTTGCTTGATTTAAAAAAATAAAGTTACCCAAATTTTAGAGTAAATAAATTTTTTTTTTCTTCTTTTCTAAAAATCATCACTAGAAAACTTTTATTGCGGAAATCATAGAACTTTAACTCAAGTTAAATATAGCTTAAAACTGCTTTTCTTTTATAAAACTCTTACTGTTTCTAATGTACTCACCGAGTACTGAGCTTTCACCTGAGCGGAAAGCTCCATACATACATAAACTGAAAACTGAACATACATACATGCTGGAACATAATGAAAACACATTTTCATTTTAAACGCATTTCGGAAACCCCGTAGCAGTCCATACCCACGTTTCACATTCTGTTGCGCCATCTCCCCACAGCTTGTATCCCGATAGGAAACTTACCTACAGCATGAACGTAAGTAATGAGCTAAAAAGCTCAGTAAGCACAACATCATATCCGCATGCAACTAAATGCACGAAAACGTGAACCAATTATGATTTATTATTAAAATCATTTATGGTCATTCTACTGGTCTGATCTGATCTTATCTTGCTACTATAACATGTGTGTATGTACTTCAGTATATAATCATGGAGAGATTGAAGGCGGTCCGTCCAAACCAACTCAAACCATGAAACACAAAGTTTAACATGGAGTAGTGGAGGCAGCCCTTCCATATCAAGTCAAACCATGAAACATGCCGTTTTAACTTACCACGGAGGCAAAGTCAGTACAACACAACATGTCCTACTTAACTTATCTCATATCTTACCATCTGACTTATTTTTAGTGGACATGCTACATGATGCCATAAAATCTAACATAAACATAACATGCAACTGCATAACATACTCATACATACTACATGACATACTACATAACATGCTTAACTTCACATGCATACATGAACATACTACATAACATGAACATAACACATACTACATGCTTAACATGAAACATACTTAACATACTTACTACATGACATATTGCATAACATGTACATATTACATGACATAACATAACCTATCACATACTGCATAACATCGTAAATCATGAAATCCCATTCATGATTTCTTAACCACATCATATGCAAACAAACATGAGTTCATGCTGTAGGTGGAATTGTACTTACCTTTCCGTCCTTCGTTCTTGCTTAACTGTCCTTTCTAGTGCTGTTCCACTCCTGGTACAGCTGCAGGTTCTGCCTGCTTGACAAGGACATGCTCTACTTAAACTCGTGAAAATGCTGGTAATCTAACCAACATGTTTACATGATCTTGGTTGTATGTCCCTTATGTGCAAAACGTCTAACTTGGTTACCAACGGTAACCTGGCGTGCTAAGCCAAATTAAACCTCTAAGGGTTACTTATCTTTAATCCGTAACTATCGGGTCATATCTGATAACCCTTTAGTTGAGCTTAACGGTATCTTTTAGGGTTACTTTGGATAACCCGTAAGGATAAACTAACTCTATGCTATGAGTTAACCAAAAGTCAACTAAAGTCAACATCGGTCAACTGCGGTCAACTATGGTCAACCCTCTATGGTCAACCTTTCGGGTCTCGGGCTTGACCCGGTAACTCGGGCATAGCCCCCGGTTACCATTCGTGAACTAAACGTGAGCTGTAACTTTGCTTAAAAATCACTTTTCCATACTTGGAAAAACACTTAGGGAAAAACCCCAAAATTTCACTTTTCGTGTAAAAATTCTTAACTTAATTCATAAAATCCAAACTCATGGATTTATGTTTCGTAAAATCATTTTAGGTCGAAAACCATCATTGGAACGATTTTCCGAGTCAAAATACTCGTTTAAGGTTGAAAAACCATTTTTCTAACAATACTTGTAAAACGTGTGGTGCAGGAATTTCAGATTCCTTGAGCACCCTTCATAAAACAATTTTTGTTTCAAAATCGGTGCTTAATCTGAAAAAGTTTTCTTCACGAAAGTTCTAGCTCTCGAAAAATGCTAAAACTTTCGTGTTTTACAAAATTCCTAATTCGGCCTAGTTTCGTACCAGTTTTGAGTTGAAACTGGCTGACTCCTGGAACGAACTGGGTCTGGGGGCTTAAATGCTTAGCCACGGGTTTTGGCATTTTTGAAGGCCATTGGAGCCTTATTTTGGAAAATGATTCACGAGTCCCCCTAGAAAAAGTTGTTCTGGACAACTTTCGTATTTTACGTTTTCCCAAATTTGGCCTCTAAGGGCCTGTTATTTTTCGTTTACGAAAACTGGGTAGATTAATCCGAACCCACCAGTTTCGTGCTTACTTGATTTTACATGTCCTACTTCGCGGAATCTAACTTAACCGATCACTCTGGAGCCTAATTGAACAACATGCACGTTAACTAACGTCCCACATGTGTTGACATGTCATCCCCTCGTGGCCATGCAAACCAAATCCGGACTACTTAAACCTAGGTTTGCATGTGTTCTAGGGTTTGCATAAACATGAAATGGCATCACATAAACCAAACCAAAGCTAGGTCTAACCTCCTAGCATACATGCCTTACTCGGCTGCACCTAGGGCAGGGACTTAATCAACCAATAAACCATGCAAACCATACACTCATGCAAGCATAAAACATAGCACAACAAACATACATCATGCATACTAAACTAGCTAACCATACACCCTTAATCAAGCATCACATTCCTAGCCTATACATAACCAAAATTTTCTGAGCTTATGCCCTTACATTCTTGCTTGAAAATACATCATAAAATCCTAATTTAAAGCTTGAACCAAAAGCTTAGGTTTAGGGTTTACCTCTTGGAAATTTTCGGAAATTGGTTCCACCTATGGGAGCCGAACTTCCTCACTGCTTTGGCTGTTTCTTTGTAGCCGAATTCTCCCCACCAAAGGGGGCTCCAATTTCAGCCATGAAACAAGCAAACATGCACATAATTAATCCATCATCTTGCATGGAAATTTCTTAAAAGAATTCAAGGGTTTACCTTAACTTACCCTTGGTTTAGGCTATGGTTTATGGACTGAAATCCTGTCCCTTTTTGGCTGCCCACTTGCTCTCGGTTTTGGGCTCCAAAATGCACCAAAAATTTTCACCATCCTTGGTGAATCTTCTCAGCCAAAGCCGAACCCTCTTGGCTGTCCAAACCCACGAAAAATCTTCTCCAATTTTCTACTCCCTTCTTGGCCGAAACCCATGCACCACCAAGCACAAAATCCCTTGGCTTCCATGGTTGGTTTTCTTCTTCATCACACACGGCCACACACCATGGTTTGGCCTGAAAATTTTTCCTCTCTTTCTTCCTCTCTTCCTCACGGTTTCTGCTCAGAAAATCTGGAAAAAATTTCCAGATTTTCTCTCTTTGTTCCTTGCTCAAAACCGAGCACACCATAGGCATCTCATGAGATTTTTTTCCAACTTTTGGCTTGCCTTTTCTCTCCCTCATGGCGCACGGATTTTTCTGCAGATTTTTGGCCATAATTTGGCTGCTTTTCTCCATTTTTTCAGCACCAAAAATCTGTCCAAATGCATGTATTTATAGGCATTTTCAAACTTTGTGAAAATTGTATTTTGACCCTACAATTTTTCATTTTTCTTGCATTCTCCCCAAGGTGGCCGGCTGTCTTCAGCTCATCAACAGCTAGCATGGGTGATGTCATGGCTGATGTCACTTGCTTACATCATCGCTTACCTCACAATTTTCTAAAATTACACTTTTGCCCCCAAAAATTGAAATTCTTGCAAAAATGCCCTCTAGGTGTCCGATTGTCCTATAAATCAACACACCCATCTTATTTTATGATGGTATCATCTTGGTGACTTCATACGCTCATATCATCAAATTTCTAAAATTTACACTTTTGCCCCAAAAGTGAAAATTTTTGCATTTAAGCCCTTAAACTTCATAATTGGCCATAATGCTTGCTTTTCAAGCAAATATCACTCTTTTCATGATTTTATGTGATTTTCTCATACTTGAATCACATATTTTCTAAAATTACATTTTTACCCCGAAAGATAAAAATCCTTTCAATTTCACCCCCAAATGTGGCCGGTCCTTATTTTCTTCTTGCAAGGCAAGTCATTGCCTTATTTTGACATCATTTATCGACGTCACTCAACTTACTTCACATATTTTTCAAAATTTACACTTTTGCCCCAAAAGTGAAAATTTTGACATTCTTGCCCCTGAACTTTGACCTGTCCTTTTGGGTGACTTCTTAACTAAAAATGTCATTCTTGACCTTAACTAATGCTAGGGATGCTTGATTTCTAGGGTGTTTCTACTGTCTACTTGGGCTATCTCGCCCATACTGACATATTTTGCAGTATTTTCTCATACTGCATCATTTTTCACTGTCGAGTCAACCGTTGACCACTCTTTGTCAAACTTTGACTTTCTTGGTCAAAGTTGACTTTTTCGGTCAAACTTTGACTTTTTCGGAACTGTGTCCTAATTCGTCCTTTTCGACCTGAAAGGGCGTTTTCTATCCTTAAAAATCTATTCTGAGTCTTATTGAGCCATAAGACTTCGTAAAACGTGTGAAAAACTCTTAACTGAGTTTTTCCGTAAACATCTCAACTTATGCTCATAATTCCTCTTTTAAAAGGAAAGTGGCAACATGAAATTCTAGGTATCACAGCTGCCAAGGGCAGATTTTTGGCCTCATCTTATGGGACATACAACCTAATTTCTAGCATGAGAAATCCATCATTTTCAAGCACAAATTTTAAAGCAAACAAGCATCAAAAATCAGCCAACCAAACCCTAACCTTATCAAGCACACACACCAACAATGAGGGCAGAAATTTAAAGTGGACTTATGTCCTTACAAACCTCTTGAATCAACATCAAAAACACTTAAATAAGGCTTGATTTCAAGGTGGTTTAAGAGATTTACCTCAAACCCAAGTTAGGGTTTTGAAAATCCCAACTCTCCCTTCCTTGCTCTAGCCCACGGTTTCTTCCAAGAAAAATGGCATCCAAAAATTTTTGTTAGCTCTTTGTTGCTTCACTAAAACCGACCCTTAATCAAGAGAAAAGGATCCAAGTTTTTCTTTTTTTCTTACCTCTTTCTCTTCTTCCTCTTGCTCGGATTCCTTCCCAAAAGCTCACCAAAAATTTTCTCAAGTCCTTCCTTGTTGGTGGCTCACGGTTTTGCACAAGAGAATGGAACCCAAGAGAGTTTTGTTAGCTTTTTCTTGCTCTAACAAAACCGAGCATCACAAGAAGGAAGAGATCCAAAAATTTGTCAAGAGTTACTCACCTCTTTTGCTTCTCCTCTTGGTAGATTCACCAAAAATTTTCTCAAGCTCTCTAACTCTCTTGCTCTTGGTCACCTTACCAACTCACCAAGATTTTTTTCAAATTCTCTCTAACTCTCTTCTCTCTTTCTCCCACGGCTTTGTGCTGAAAAAATTCTGAAGAGGAGGGTAAGAGTTGGCTGCCTTGAGAAGGGAAATGGAAGAGGTTGCTTGCCTCAAAACAAGGCTTTATGTCTTGTCATTTCCTTTTCCTTCTAGCTGCCGAAACTTGATGGAGATATTGGGGATGTGGGCTGCCGAAAATGGAGAGGAAAGGAGAGCATGTGGCAATCCTTTGGTGGAGTGAAAAGTGGAGAGGTTACTTGTCCTTAATTTAAGGCTTTAGTCTTGTCTTGCTTTTCCTTTATTTGCAGCCGAATCCAAGGAGGGCTGAAGGGGGTTGTGCAGCCGGATTTGAAGAGGAAAGACAAGGGTTTTAGTTCATTATTTTAAGCAAGAAGTGACTAGAGGATTGATGGACAAAAGTGGTTCAACTTTTTCCTTGATTTAAGGCTTTATGTCTAGCCTTGTTTCCATTTTTTTTTCTTTTCTTTGCTGTCCCCAACTGCTGCTGACCAAGGGGAGGGGGAATGGCTGCCACTAGCTTGCTTTGGCTAGTAAAAAGGTGAGTCATAGGCATGGTGTTGTTGTCCTTTGCTTGGTTGGATTTGAAAGGCCATCTAGTTACCCTAACCAAGCCAATTTCTTCTCTTTTCTTTCTAGTTGGCCGAACTTAATGGGGGGGGGGGGGGCTGATGGCTGCCGGATTCCAAGGGTAATGGCATGGGTTTGACTCATTTTTTTAAACAAAAAGTGACTAGAGGATGGGAGACTTGTGATGGACAAAAGTTGGTGCACATTTCTCCTTAATTTAAGGCTTTCCCATTTTTTTTCTTTTCCTTTTTGTCTCCCATGTATGGCCGGCCATCATGCATGGTAAAATCCACATGATGCAACTTTGAGTTAGTGGAAGGTGATGTCATCTTCCACTAGCTCTTCCAAGGCCTTGTTTGGCCATTTCGTTCTTTCACAGCTCCTTTAGCGCTCTACAGTTATTTCCAACACTGTGATGAGCATTCTTATTTTATATTTTGATCCAAAAATTCTTCCATATAAATTTTGGACCGAAACTCTCTTTCTCCAATTTTTCGGAGACCTTTTTGCCCTTAATTCTTTTTCGGTGTACTTGAATTTTCTAGGGTGGATTTATGGCTTATAAAACTTCATTTTCGGAGATTTTTTCCATATTCCTTCATCATACTTGTGAAGTCGACGTTGTGACCCATCCCGGTCAAACTTTGACTTTTTGGTCAACCCTTTGACTTTTTGGTCAAAGTTGACTTTTTGGTCAAACCTTTGACTTTTGTAAAATTTCATCATTTTTCGTTCTTTTTCCTTAAAAAGCTTCATTCTTGGCTCATAAAACATTAATTGAGTCTCATAATCATTAAATGAGGACTCGAACATCGTTTAAATAAAATTATGAATTTCTCATTATTATTCATAATTTTTCATATTACACATCATAAACACATAAATTAGACTTTCATTCCTTATGAACAAGGAGATTACAAGTCTACAAAATTTCGGGTCTTACAAGAGTGGCCGGTTGGTGTTGGTGGAGTGAAAAGGAAAAATTTTTCTCAACCCAAAGTCTAGATCAATCATTCCAACTTAGAGGTATTCCTCTTAACTCTCTAAGCATTTCATTAAGTTTTTGATTAAGGATTTATGTGTATTTCAAGTTTGGGTTGTAAGAGCATAAGCTCATAAGTTTTATTTTGCCCTGTGTTATGGTTTTATTTGATTGGTATGGCCTAGATCTATGCTTAGGTGATTTGGTTGATAACCCTAAGCATTAATATGGTTATATGCTCTAGAGTAAGTTTTATGGTTATGATTGCTCACCAAGTGTTTGTGGATATGCTTTCACATGTTTGAGTATGGACGATTTATGAATGATGGTTATGTGAATAATCTAAGTATGTGAGTTAAGGAATTAACCTAAAAACATAATTTGATAAACTAGAAAGTTATCAAATGTTGTGTTTTTCATGAAGATGAACAAGTGTATGATTGAATGATAAATACAAATCCAACACACTGCATGTTGACGTAGGCTCACGGCTGAGACCGTTTGAGGTAGTGTGCACGGATTTTTAAGCAAAATCCAACAAATTTTAAAACTGTCAATTTTTGGATTAAACTGGACAGTTTTCTGAAAACTGAATTTTAAGCCCTTTAGAAACCGAATATGGAAAAAGTCATAACTGCAAAGTTATAGAAAATTGAAAATCCTAGGGGGCATCTGTAACACCTGGAATTTTCATAGATTTAAGATTTCTTTTTTTATAAGAAATTATAAGTCCGCATGTTGTGTTTATGAGATGTTTCATGGAAAATTATAAATGGCCATGTGAAATTCATAATTTTATTAGTCAAGGTTAGAATTTTCTTTTAACCAGCTATGAGACTTGGAATAGAATGCCATGGTTAGCAACGGCATTTTGAGTTGAAAGGAACGAAAAAGGATGTAATTTTTTAACGAAAGTCAAATGTTTGACCAAAAAGTCAAAGTTTGATCAAGGACAGGTCAAAACGTTGACTTTACGATATGATGAAATGCAGTATAAGAAGAGACTGCGAACATTTTATGGTCAAGTTAGTAAGAATAAGCCGTAAAACCACCATAGAAAATCAAGCACACCAAGAAAAGATTAAGGGCAAAAAGGTCTCCGAAAGATAGAAGAAAGAAAGTTTTTCGGTTTGATTTTACATAGAAAAATTTTGGACCGAAGTACAGTAAGAAAATACGGAACACAGTATTTGAAATAACTGTGTGACACAACAAAGAAATGAATTAAATTGGAAAAGGAACCAAAAACCAAACAAGACCCTTGTTTTAAGGGATGACCTCATGTGTGTGACATCACAAGCCTTAAGTGGCTTTGAAAGAAAATTCTTGAAGACTCTAGAACCTTCTAGCTTTTCTTTGCTCTAATGGCTAGCCACATGTCTCTCTACCCCTTCCCACAAATTTCGGCAAGCACATGGGAAGATGGACGACAAAGAAAAGCCTAAATTCAAGGGAAAGCAAAGGAAAGAAAAGCCACAAATTAAGGGCCAAGCAACCACTCCTCCTTTGCACCATTGGATGCCACTTGCTCTCCACAATTTTCGGCCACAACCCCATCTCCCCCTCTCAACTTCGGCAACCACATGGGAGGCAAGGGAGAAAGCCCAAATTTAAGGGATGATGTCCCCTTGATGACCTCACAAAGTGTGAGCTAAGCAATGGGAAAGGAAAGGCTTAGGAGCCTGCACATCCTCCTTAGCCAACCACTTCCTTTTTTCCACCCAAAAAGTTCGGCCAACCTCCCCTTTTTCCTTCCTTAATTTAGGCAGCCATGTGAAGCATGGGAAAAAGCCACTTTTAAAGGGAAAAAGTTGATCAACCAAGCTCTCCCTTTCCTCTAAAAATAGCCACCCCAAAAACCCATTCTTTTTATTCAAGAAAGGCAGCCAAACTCTGCCCATTTTCCAGCAGAAAAACTGTGGAGTGAGAGGGAAAGAAGGAGAAGAGATATCAGAAAAATTCTAAAGGGTTTTTGGCTTGTGAGTTGCTCGGGTTGCTAGGGGAGAAGTAAGGAAAATTTTTGGAAGCTTGGAGACCCATTTTTGGATACCAAAACCGTGGGTTTAGGGAGTGAAAAAGGAGTGAAAAATCTGGAAATTTTTGAGGGGTAAATCATGTGGTGGAGTTCGGCTTTTGGGAGAGGAACCAAAAGAAAGATTTTGGGTGTCATGGTGGAGCCAAAACCGTGAGCTAGAGGAAGCCAAGGAGATTTGGGGATTTTAAACCCTAACTTGGGTTAAGGTAATTTCTTGAACCAATCTTGAAATTAAGTTCAAGTTAAGCATTTTTATTATGGTTCAAGTTGGATTTGTAAGGACATAAGTCCATTTAATTTTTTAGCCCTAGATTATGGTGTATGTGCTTGATTAGGGATTAGGGTTTGGTTGGCTTGATGATGATGATTTGCTTGCATGATTTTTATGCTTGAAAAATGGTTAGGATGCATCCTAGATGTGGTTGATATGTCCCCTAATTTTTTGGTCAAAAATCTGCCCTAAGGCAATGGATGTATGGCTGCTAGATAAGGGTGGATGTGATGCTTGATTTAAGGGATACGAAGGCTAGAACACCATGTAGCCAAAGACTTGGATAATCGGTTTTTGGGGGCTGCATGGGTATGATGGATTGACATGCTTGAATGTATGGGACGTTAGAAATGCTGTTTGATTTATGTATAAGCTCCCGATGTGATCGGTCGAGATAGATTCCGTGAAATAGGACGTAAAACGGAATTAACAATCGAAACTGCCCTTTCGGATTCGAAACTGGCCAGTTTCGGGAAAATGAAATTTTAAGGCCCTTAGAGGCCGAACGGGGTAAAACTCAAAACACGAAAGTTACTCAGAACAACTTTTACTAGAGAGCTACGTGAGCAGAATCTCAAAATGAGGCTCCAATGGCCTCCGTTTTCCCCAAAACCCGTGGCTGATCCCTAGACCCAGTTTTCACTCGGTTTTCCAGGGTCAGCCAGTTTTCAAATAAAAACTGGTACTAATATAAGCCGAACTGGATTTTTTACAAAACACAAAAGTTTTAGTATATTTCGAGAGCTACAACTTTCATGAAGACAAGTTTTCCAGATTCTCGATGGATTTTTAAATTGGGCACGTTTTAGGGAAGGTGCGCAGGGAATCCGAAATTCCTGCACCTTAGTTTCTCAAAGATGTTTTCAAAAAAAATATATAAAGTGTCTTTAAATTGTTATTTTAGCTATGGAAACTGTTCCAAAGGCAGTTTCCAGCCTTAAATGATTTTATAAAATATCTGTTTCTAAAACCATGAATTTTAAGGGTTTGGATTTGAAATTCCACATTTTTCCAAGAAGTAAAGAAAAAGGGGTTTTAAACCAAATGTTTTCAAGTTAATGAAAAATGATGATTTTACGTCAAGTACCTTCAAGTTAAGAAGAGAAATGGATTTTTTTTTAAGCCAAAGTACTTTCAAGTTAAAGAAGCAAGAATTTTTACAAGCAAACTAAGGATTTTTGGAAGAGAGTTACACAAGGTTTTCCAAAAATAAAGAAATGGAGTTTTATGGAGAAATTGGTAAACAAGCCGATTACGAACGGTAGCCGGATGTTATATCCGAGTTACAAACCCAAGGATGACTAAGGGTTGACTAAGGGTTGACCCAATGTCCACTTAAAGTTAACCTTAAGGGTTACCCAACATAACCCTAAGGAACACCCACATGTATATTTGGGCTAGGATTTAAGGGGTTAATGGAGATAACCCAATAATGAAAATGTATGAGTAAAGCCCAAAGTTTTCAAGATACCAACCAAAGAACAAGGATCTAATCAAGAGGTTATCCAACGTGACCTCTCAAGGATTAATTAAAGTTGATTATCCTTAATGAAGAAGGATAATTGAGGTGACCAAGATGGATATCAAGTATAGGGGACATACAACCAAGAGTAGGCGTAATGTTGGTTAGGTCACCAACACCTTACGAAAGGATCCCGATCCTATATTTTTGGTATATCAAGAAAGTGAACTGCTGTTGCCGACAAGTTTAAGGGACACAACTTTAAGAATACGGCACAAGAGGTAAGTACAAAGCTCACCGGCAGTATGAAAGCTAGTAGAATATTTTCTAGTATGCTATCTTCAAATATGTTGTAATATGTTTTGTGCCATATCTATGAAATGCCATGTTTAAATGCCATGCTTTGAAAAGTGCTATATTTGCAAAATCCTATGTTTACAAAAAGTGCTATATTTGCAAAATGTCATGCTTATAAAAGTGTCATAATTGCAAATGCCATGAATGAAAAGAATGCCATGTTATGAATAAGATGAAAGTTATGTTATCATATAGTGACATCATAAGGTATGTTCACTAAGGATAAACAACATGGTAAGAAATCACAAGTAAAGTGTCGTACCGACCTCCCATCAGGTGGAGGGTTTTTCATGTTAAAGTTATGGATTATCGCCCTCTCGTTGATGCGGGAGGGTGTAATCAATTATGATTTCCCAGAGCGGTTAGGGACCTTGCAAATCCTAACTGTATCTGGAGGCGCATTAAATAAATGATGGTACGTACACTATGGGGCCCATAAGAAAGATAAGTTCAAGTTAAAAAGGATTACATAAATGAACATAAATGGTTCACGCATATGCATATGATGAATGTTATGTTTTCAAGAAGTTTTAAATATGAAAATGTTTTGTGAGATTGCGTTTGTGCTTACCGGGCGAAAGCTCATCTAGTTATATTTCATACTGTAGATAAGAAACCGGCAGCTTAAATGATGGGCATTGTGTGGATAATGCAGCGGCAGATGAAGGGCGGTATGGATATCACTACGCATAGATTCCGCAATCTTTTTGATATGTCAAGGAGTTTTGTATATAAGTATATGTTATGAAAACCACTTATGTTATATGGTATTTTGATACTAAAGACTTTAAGTAAACTTTATACTTCAATATCAATGATCTATTGCTAAAGACAAATGCTTTTTATAAGTATGTTTCAAAAAAAAAATATATTCCCAAATTTTAAAAAAAGTTAAGTTAAGTAAGTAAGGTGGCGGCCCTATGTAGCAAGGGGGCGTCACAGCATCACAAACGGTTTTTAAAAATAAGGCTTTAAAGGCCTATGTTTTTATCAAAATCTAATACTAGCCTGTACAGATAGTGTACACAATTAGAATTTTTCAAAAAGAGAAACAAGTAAGTTAAAGGTAGATTTAGGTTTTTAACAAAAAACAAAAGTTATAGGTTTCAATTAGATCAATAACTTTCATGAGGAAAACTTTTTTAAATTCTAAACTGATTTAAAGATAAAAAATAGTTTTCAAAACTATGCGCAGGGTACAGGAAATTCTTGCACAGGATTTTTAAAACTATGCATGGTACAGGAAATTCCTACACATGCACCTTCAGTCAAACTACAAGGCTGTTTTCAAAAGCAATTTTCGAAGTTTTAAGATTTTATAATTCTGATTAAAAATAAATCATCGTTTTACAAAGAAAACAGTTTTAAAAGCTAATTTCAAGTATTAAATCAAGATAACACTTGAAATTATGAAAACAAGGTATTTTTTTTTATGAGAGAAGGCCCAAGATTTCTTAAATTGTAACGGTTTTATACGAATGGTAGTCAGGTTGGAGACCGACTAATTAATCTTTGTGTATGTTAAGATTTATTGCAGAATGTGGTAAGAAGTATTCCTACACCTGGTTTAAAAATAGGAGTATAACCTGTTGTCGTGTTGTATTTAGACAATAGACCAAAAACGTAGGACGACTTATAACTACAACTCGCGTAGGATGACTTGTAAGCATAACTCCGCCTACAGCATGGGCAAAATGTTTTTGTTGCTTTGCAAGTTTTTCAAAAACTTATGCATTGATTTAAATGTTTTTATTGCTTTACATGTTTTTCAAAGTATCATGTGTTAATGTATGTGATGCATATGATTTACGTTTTATTATTGTGGCATGATATAAGCATGCTCACTAATAATAAATCACATGACAAGACTAAGACTAAACCAAGACAATAAAATATCATACCAACCTCCCGCAGATCATGGAGTATTATGTATGTTTATAAAAAAAATTCTCAGACCTTCCGTAGATCGTGAAGAGTTATGTATATGATTCTCAGAATTGTTAGGGACCTTGCAAACCCTAACTTTCTGTGGATTGCGTGCATTTGGAATGTGCACAAAAGGCCCATATGTTAAGCAAGATAATAAGTTCATAATATAAGCATAATTGATTCATAAGAAAGTATAATTGGTTCATGCATTATCAATTCATACGTTCTTTTACCGAAAAGAACATTGTACTTGCTGAGCGAAAGCTCATAACTTACATTCATATTGTAGGTAAGCAACCTATCGGACATGCTTGATGCAAGACTGTGGAGAAATGGTACTGCAGATTGTGAAATTTGGGTTAGACACTACCACGTGTTTTGAAAAAAAAAAGTTTGTGATATGTTATACTAATTTGATGACACTGGTACTTAGTACTGGGACAATGTTTACTACTATGATAATTAGTATGGTTTGTCAAACGTGTTAAAATGGTTTTAAAACTCAGTACTTTGTTAAGTACATATATATAAGTATAAGATTAAGTTGAGTTTTAAATTTGAGTTTAAAAAGAAATTTAAAGAAAAAAAACATTTCCATATTTTTATCTAAAGTCAAAGTAACTTTTAAGATGAAGTATGTCAAGTAAGCATGGTTAGGTAATGGCCCCACGAAATCGGGTCGTTGCAAAGTTGGTATTTAAGTTAAGTAAGTACAAAGTCACGACCATACGTAGGTCGGGTCGTGACATTAGGCATCATCAAAACTCCCATTTATTATGCATCTTATTCCAAATCGTAAAAAAAAAAAAGGGGGCAAGAGAGAGAGAGGAGCCAGCATATGTCACAAAACTTACGCTAGTAGCATGGAATTCTTTAATCCAGATTTTGTCACCATTCGCACAGATGCTCATCAACCCACAACATATGTTTGTCCCATAAAACTTCTACACCAAATTATACATATATGCTTCCCTAAATTTCTGTCCTATTCCATGTCAGAAGTTAGAATTTTCTATACTTTGTTGTTAGTATCAATAATAAATTTTTACAATTAGATTAAAAAGTACTATCCATGTAACGACCCGCCTAGCACAGGCCGTTACCGTACATACATACATGCATTCGTGCATAGCTTTTACAACTTACTTAATTATTACAGGAAACACAGTGGAAATTTTTTTTTTTTTTATATACGGCGTATATACATATACAAAACATAAAACGTGATCAGTAACATTTCTTGTGCATACTACTCAGTAGCCATAATTAAACATTCCATAATTTAACATAATTAACAAAACGCGTAGCAGTCCCCATTTCCACTATTCACAGTGCCCGGCCACGCGATTCCACCTTGCATCATCAAATGCCAGCAGGTTGTTTACCTACAGCACAAACTTAACACAATGAGCTTTCGCTCAGCAAGTACAACTCCTATACCGCGACCCATACTTATATCAAAACATATCATCATTCTATTACATATACTTCAAGACATATAGCATGCATGAACCAATTATGTTCATATTATGCTTACTTATTTCTGCATCTATTATTCTACATAGGGGCCCTTAACATGTGTGTTCGTACCTGGCGCGCGACTATGAATTGGTTGGGGCGGCCAAACCAAATCCAACTCAATCCACAGTCCAACCCGACCTGGTGCGGGTGGCACGACACCGGCGACGTATCGCCTTTACCTACTTTTCACCTTATCATTCTTAATCGTGTCATACATGATCCCATTTCATGAACATACCGTTCGATGTCAATTTATCATGATTCATATGCACTTAATATATTTCGTAAGCATACGTTGCTTACTTAACACATTTCATAGCATAAACTTATTACATACATATAACATAGTATCACATCATAACACATAGCACAACAATAATATCTAGGCAAGTATACAACTACTAGCCTATGCTGTAGGCGGCGTTGTACTTACCTTGTCTATGCCTGTTGATATGCTGTTCCACCTCGGGGCTCAGCTGCAGGTTATATCCTGCTTAATCGAAGGACTAGTTAATACTCTAGCCTATGACCATAATAATGTTGGTTATCCACCAACATTCATGCAATGCTTTGGTTATATGTCCCCCTATCTTAAAACATTTTATGTGTGGTTACGTTGGATAACCTTTCAAATCTATCACATGTGAGAGCGTATAAAGGTTAGGCTAACACCTAACCTTAAACTTATCGTAATCCTAATCCGAATTAGGTTAACCGAAGTCAACCTCTAGGTTACTAAAGTCAACCCTCCGTTCGGGTCAACTTCGGGCTTTGGGGCTAAGCCCTGTGATTCGGGTATAAATTCCCGATCACCGTTCGTCTTAACTCTTTACCTAGCAAACCTTGAACTTGAACATTTTATTCTCTTTTCTTTGTCTTTGAAAGAGCTTTTGGCATATAAGCCTAAAAACTGCTATAATTTCCCCTAAAAATCCTTGGATCTTAAAACATGGTTTATAAAACATTTGAGGGTTTGAAACTGCCTTTGGAACAGTTTCTGTGTTCAAAACAAAGTGTTTAGACCGAAAAACAATTTTTCTCTATTGGTTCTATAAAATTCTGTGCAGGAATGTTTTGCTCCCTGCACAGTTTTCAGATTTCAAGGTCTAGCTTAAAATCCTTTAGGAATTAGAAAAAGTTTCCTTCACGAAAGTTCTAGCTCTCGAAGAGATCTAAAACTTTTATGTTTTACAAAAATTCTGATGCGGCTTAGTTCAGTACCAGTTTTTATTTGAATCTCATTGATCCTAAAAACTGCGTCCTGATGGACCATCCTCGGTTTTTCATAAAAACGGAGGCCTTTGGAACCTCATTTTGAGAAACGATCCACTAGTCCCCTAGGAAAGACCCTGTTCTACAATTTTCGTGTTTTACGTTTTTGCCCATTCGGCCTCTAAAGGCCTCCAATTACCGATTTCCTGAGGCCGACCAGTTTGGAACCCGAACTGGCAGCCTTGCTTACTAAATTTGGTTTACGTCCTAATTTTCGGTTTCTACCTCAACCGATCACATCGGGAGCTTAAAGACACATCATGCAGCGTTTCTAACGTCTTGCATGTCCCAACATGCAGCCCTAACCCGTTCATGCAGCCCATAGAAACCGAATCCTAACCTAGGGTTGCATGGCTAGCATGTTCAAACCATTCAAACATTCAACATTCATTCATTCATACCATACCAAATAAATTCAAACCATACATCACATGCTCATTCATACCTAAGGGACATATAACCTCATGTAATACTTCTAGCATGCAATCCTAGCATACCAAACAACATAAGCATATTAATGAGCATAAAGGAACCAAACCACATCTAGCAACCTAATCAAGCACTTTAAGGGCATAAAACTAAATTAGTGAGCTTATGCTCTTACAACCATTAACTTGAACAAATACATTTAAATTTGAACTTAAAAACTTGATTGGAAAAGGATTAAAGCTTTTGAAAAATTTTACCTTGAAGTGGATAGGGTTTGGCTCTAGGACTTGAACCAAATCTCACACCCTTGACTCTAGCTCCTACAACCGGTTTTGGCTCACCAATTGGACACCAAACTTGGCTGATTTGGACTCAAATTTTGGCTCCTTCCTATGCTCGGCTACAGCCCTATAATAGACCCAAAATCTGAAAATTTTTTCTTGGTTTCTTACACAAACCCGTGGGCTTGCTAGGAAGAGAAAAAGGTTCTGAAAACTTACCCCTAACTTGCTCGAATGAAACCCGAACTCTCCCTAGAGTTTTCCTTCAAATTCTGAAATTTTTTTCTCTCTTTCCCTGCTTGCACACACCACGGCTACAGCCAAGAACAAGGGCTGGAAAATTTTTTCCTCACTTTCTCTTGCTCTCCCACACAAACCGAACAACACTAACTAGTTGGCTCAAGAAATTTTTCAGATTTCTTCCTCACTTTGCTCTCGGTTTTGCTGCTAATTTGGGCATAATAAGGTTGCATTTTCTGATTTAAATGGGGTGGAGGGCAGCCCTATTTATAGGCAATGTGGGACTCAAAATTTCTCTTGCATTTTGGCCCCAAAATTTTTGAAATTTTGCACAAAAACCCCCCTTTGGCCGGCTGTCATGGAGTGGAAACAAGTAAGAAAAAGCTAGAACAAGACACATGTCTTGCATGGATTTGTTCTCCAAAAAGTGGTGATGTCATAATTCAAAAATTTATGATGTCATAAATCATAAAGGCTTGTTTGTCTCCTTTTTCCAATAAACAGTATAATTTAAACTTAACATAGATAAATCTAATACTGTGTTGTACTAATACACAGTATTAATATTTTATACTGTCATAAAAATTTTATCTGTGAAAAATCGGGCTGAAAAATTTTTTCTTTATTTTTCCGAACCCTTTTGCCCTGTACCCTAATTTTGCGTGCTTGATTTTTCTATAGTGGTTTTAGTTCTCAAATATGTCATCTTATCCGAAAAATGAGTTTTTCGCAGTATTTTTCCTATACTGCATCTCATAAAATTGTACAGTGAGGGTTTTGACCATTTTGGTCAAACTTTGACTTTTCCGGGTCAAAGTTGACTTTTTTGGTCAACCCTTTGACTTTCCTAGAATGATGTAAATTTCATCTCTTTTCATCCGAAAAGACCATTTATCATTCAAAACAAGCATACTCGAGTCTTATAAAGCTATAAGAACTCGTAACACATAATAAAGTCCTGAAGCGAACTTTTTCATAAATGCCGATACGGCATGCATTCAATTCCTTTAAAAAGGAAATGATAACATAAAAAAAGTCAGGTATTACAATTTACCCCCCTTAAAAATTTTCGTCCTCGAAAATCAGAACAACTCAGGGTAGTTTTTCCTCATCTCATATTCTAGTTCCCAGGTTGCTTCCTCGACCTTATGATTTCGCCATAAGACCTTAACCATGGGAATAGTTCTATTTCTTAAAACCCTATCTTCCCTATCGAGAATGCTAATGGGTCTCTCCTCGTAAGTTAGGTCAGTCTGAACCTCTACCGGTTCTTGACTGAGTACGTGGGAAGGGTCTGGAACGTAATTCTTGAGCATCAAGACGTGAAACACGTTATGCATTGACGCTAACTCTGGCGGCAGGGCAAGCTTATACGCAACTTTTCCAATCCTTTCGAGGATTTCAAACGGTCCCGTGTACCGTGGACTGAGCTTTCCTTTCTTGCCGAATCTCATTACCCTTTCATAGGAGCAATTTTGATGAAAACTGCATCACCGACTTGAAACTCTAACGGTCTTCGACGTCGGTCAGCATAACTCTTCTGTCGGCTAAAGGCTACGTCGAGTCTTTGCTTGATCTTTCTGATATCCTCAGACGTCTTTTCGATGAAGTCTGTGGTTTGTAGCTGTTTCTGCCCAACTTCCTGCCAATGTAGAGGTGATCGACATTTTCGTCCATACAATGCTTCAAATGGGGCCATCCCAATTGATGCATGGTAATTGTTGTTGTAGGAAAACTCGATCAGTGGTAGCTTCTCATCCCAATTTCCTTTGAAATCCAAGACACAGGATCTTAACATATCCTCTAGTGTCTGTATAGTTCTCTCCGATTGCCCATCTGTCTGGGGGTGAAATGCCGTACTAAACTTCAATTTCGACCCCATAGCGGCGTGAACACTCATCCAAAATCGCGAGGTGAAGCGTCCATCACGATCTGAGATGATTGATTTTGGTACTCCGTGTAGCCTAACAACCTGAGTTACGTAGATTCCTGCCAATCTTTCCACTGAAAAAGTCGTTTTAATCGCGACAAAGTGGGCGGATTTGGTCAATCTGTCGACAATGACCCAAATCGCATCGTTCCCACTTGTCGTTCTAGGCAGTCCTACTACGAAATCCATCGTGATTTGCTCCCATTTCCATTCAGGAAGCTCAATTTTCTGTAATTCGCCTCCCGGATGTCGATGTTCAGCCTTAACTTTCTGACAAGTCAAGCATTTCGACACGAATTCCGCTATTTCGTTCTTCATGTTGGGCCACCAATAGGTCTCTCGGAGATCCTTATACATCTTTGAAGCTCCTGGATGCACAGAATACGGCGTCTTATGTGCCTCTGTCATGATTTGATCCTTCAAATCCTTCACATTCGGTACACAAATTCTTCCTTGGAAGTAAATAACTCCATCCTCGGAAGTTTTGAATTTCGCTTTCTCTTCGTCGAACAGTTGCGCGTTGAGCAGTGAGGAATCCTTTCCTTGATGCGCCTTAATAGAGTCTAGCAAGTCCGACTTAAGAGTTAACGAAGACAATCTTCCCGTGATCATTTCCAAGTTAAAATCGGCTATTTCCCGTTGCAACGGCTTAGGAAAAGCTTCAATAGACATCAGCATGCCTACTGACTTCCTACTTAGCGCGTCGGCTACCTTGTTTGCCTTTCCAGGGTGGTAAAGGATTTCGCAATCGTAATCCTTTACTAGCTCTAACCATCTGCGCTGCCTCATATTTAACTCCTTCTGAGTAAAAATATACTTGAGGCTCTGGTGATCTGTGTAGATTTCACATCTGTTCCCGTACAAGTAGTGTCTCCAAATCTTGAGTGCGAAGACCACTGCAGCTAGTTCCAGGTCGTGCGTCGGATAATTCCTTTCGTGATTCTTTAGTTGTCTCGACGCATAGGCTACAACGTTTCCATTCTGCATCAAGACAGCTCCTAATCCATTCTTAGAAGCATCACTATAGATCACGAAATTTCCTGCGTCCACATCAGGAATTATTAGTACGGGTGCGCTTGTCAGCCTCCTTTTAAGTTCCTGGAAATTCTCCTCGCATTTAGGAGTCCATTCAAACTTCTTCTCCTTTCTGGTGAGGGTGGTGAGAGGTGCTGCTATCTTCGAAAATCCCTCTACAAACCTCCGGTAATATCCTGCTAACCCAAGGAAACTTCTTATCTCCGTGACGTTCCTGGGTGCTGGCCATAAGCTAACCGCTTCCACTTTTGCTGGATCTACCGAAATTCCCTCTTTAGACACCACATGCCCCAAGAAATGAACTTTCTCCAGCCAAAACTCACACTTAGTGAATTTAGCATACAACTGATGTTGCCTTAGCATCTCCATCACCAACCTAAGGTGATGTTCATGTTCTTCCTTGGACCTTGAATAGATCAAAATATCGTCAATAAAGACGATTACGAACTTATCCAAGTACTCCTTGAACACACGGTTCATGAGGTCCATAAAAGCGGCGGGGGCATTGGTCAATCCAAACGGCATGACTAGGAACTCGTAATGCCCATAGCGCGTTCGGAAAGCTGTTTTGGAGATATCTGACTCCTTAATCCGAAGCTGATGGTAGCCTGAACGTAAATCGATCTTTGAAAACACAACCGCTCCTCTGAGTTGATCGAAGAGATCGTCTATCCTCGGAAGAGGGTACTTATTCTTGATCGTAATCTTATTCAGCTCTCTGTAGTCGATGCACATACGTAAGGATCCATCCTTTTTCTTTACAAACAGGACGGGTGCTCCCCATGGGGAGTGACTCTGTCTGATGAACCCTTTGTCCAACAGCTCCTGTAACTGTACTTGCAGTTCTCGCAGCTCTGCCGGTGCCATCCTATACGGTGCTTTCGATACCGGTGCGGCTCCGGGTAACAGCTCGATTTCGAAAGAAATCTCACGTTCTGGCGGAAGTCCGGGTAACTCTTGTGGAAAGACATCCACGTATTCCCTTATAATGGGAACGTCGTCCGGTGTTAGTTCCTTCTCCTGATCCTTATCCACCATGTTAGCTAAATACCCCTGACATCCATTAGCTAACATCTTCCATGCTCTTACTGCCGAGACGAGCTTGGTGGCGGAATTCCGGGGTTGCCCGTAAAAGTTAAACTCATCCTGGTCGTCGGGGTTAAAGGTCACACAACGCTTTCTACAGTCAATCCTAGCGTTGTACCTTCCTAAGAAATCCATCCCCAAGATCACATCGAAATCATGGAGTTTGATTGCGATGAGATCTGCAAGTAATTCTCGACCACATATACTAACGGAAACATTTTGGATCCAGTAGTTGGACCACAAAATTTCTCCGGATGGCAGAGAAGCATTAAAAGGTTGATCTACCCTATTCACACTATTTCCTAATTTCTGAGCGAACTCCATCGATATGAACGAGTGAGTAGCGCCAGAATCAAACAACGCAATTACATCATAGGTGGTGATAGAGATCTGACCTGTCACCACATGTGATGTTCCTGCCTCGGCGTCTCCTCTTGTATAGGCGTAGATCCTGGCTTGAGGTTCAGGCGCCTCCAATCTTCCTTGTGCCACTGGAGGTACCTCAAGCTTGGCTTGGACTGCGTGAAGTTGACGCTGGTTGGGGTTCCGATTCTGGTACTGGGGTTGCTGGTTCGGATTATTCTGGGGACAGCTCCTCGCGTAATGCCCCTCCTTGCCACATACGTAGCAAGTGTTCGTTCCCTTTCTGCATACTCCGGGGTGTTTCTTCCCACAGCTTTCACATGTGGGATAACTGGCATTATTCCCATCATTTCCCCGATTATTCCTTTTCTGGGGGAAATTTCGTTGCTGCCCCTGACCATTAGAATTCCCCTTCCGCTTATTTTTCCCAAACTGCTTGGGATTTTGGGCGGAGTTGCTCGCTTGTCCCTTTGAATTCGAATCTGCACCTTGACGGGGTTGTGCTGTCCTAGCAGCGGTTTTCTCCTCTTTCCTGGCTTTGAAGATCTGAGCCCGAGCCTCTTTGTCTCTGTTAATCCAATACTCGGCTCGTATGGCTCGGCTTACGCAGTCAGACACTGTCCTAGGCGGACTACTGCCAGCACTGACTTGCTTGGCAATGTCGGTCCTAAACATTTTCATCATGAGTCGTACTTTTTCGGCCTCACTTGGTACCAGATTCGGGCATAACCGAGCGAGTTGCTCGAATCTCGTGATCGCTTCCATCACCGTCATCGATCCTTGATGGAAGTTAGTGAGTTCATCTTGCTGCACGGCGAGCACCTCTTTGTTGTAGTACATCGCACGAAACTCGTTCTCGAAATCCTGCCAGGTCATTGCCATCGTGTTCCGGCGCAGTTGCACTGTTCTCCACCAATGCCTCGCGTCCTTTCTTGAAGAGCGAAAGAAGCACACAGCACCTTCTCTTGTTCCGTAAGTCGCATAAAATCCAAGATGACTTGGATGTCAATAAGCCAATTGTCAGCGGCTATCGGATCGGTAGGTCCTTCAAATTCAGGCGCTTTCATCCTTCTAAAACGCTCGTATAGAAGATCCTCACGTACTGGCGGCGGGTTCACTGGTACTCCGGCCGGTGCCATCGGAATTTCAACATTCCGAGGGATCTCTGGTGGAACTTCAGGTTGGACATTGGGCACCTGAGGTACCACTGGAGGAACTGGTGGTGCTTGTTGGGGCACTTCTTGGACCTGAGGTCCTTGATTCATCTGAGCTAGTTGCTCGCGAAGCCTCGTCGTCTCTTGTTGCTGTGCCAGCAACTGCTGTTGTAGGTTAGCCACTAAAGTTGCTAAATCCGGCTGGGGCGGATTTGCAGGTGCGTTTCGACGCGTACGTACCATCTCTAAATTCCTATATAAGGAAAGATATCATACTATCAATATCTTTTCCTTCATGCAAATCTTATTATATCATATCATATAACCTTACATCTTGCCATAATCATTCATATCATACATAACATCGTATCATTCACATGGCATACCATAACTTAATGGCACATTTGCATCATACTGGATACTTTTCATAACTTTTCAAAACCATAACATAACTTCTTATCATATATCCCGTGTCTCCACGGTCTCTGTTAGGATCTATAGGTGCCCTAAGGATAGAAAATCTTAGGGATTTTCTGTAAATATGACATTTTGATATTAATAAGAGGAAATTATTCATGTTTAATAAGTTGTGTCCTATTTACTTTCATTTGTTGATTGTATAATTATTTTGAGCAAACATAAAATACTCCTAGGCTGTTGGTAATATATCGAATTACCATATGTATACGGGGTATGCATAGAAGACGTGGTAATTTGATAACAGTCTAAATAAATAGTCCGCAATCAACGGAATAAGATTTGGGGATCTTATTCATGATAAGATTGTAAAGGTTGTCTACTTCCTTGGAGGGATGGTTTGTCTTGACCATCGGATAGGTTCCGAGTAGAAACTTTAATGTATACCAGTATTAGGTATGACATTGGACTGGACCTAAAGTGTTAATTGATTCGGTTTAATAATTCCGTTTATAAGAATCAATGATACTTTGATTATCATCCTGCATTAATCTTAATCCTGAAATGATTATTGAGTTCGCATCCATGACTTATGTACTTTGATGCACTAAAGGTGAGACACTGTTAATTCATGGTCAACATACTTGTGTTTTAGGTGCATGACTTATGGATGGAGAAATCAAGATTCATAGATACGGAATCCATAGCTATCTTAATGATAGTAAATGTTATCTACTTAAAGGTATTATTCGGGGATTGAAAGATAGTATAACAAGATCTTGGCCATCGGTTTACTTTGTGTTCTCTGGTGGTTTTCCAATTGTATGGTTTTACAATTGGTGATTCTTTCAATGGAGAATAATTGAACTTTAAGTTAAAATGATTGAAAAGGTAAAATGGAAAAAGTCCTTAATTCAATCATGGATAACATATGGGGATTAAGCAAGCGATGAATAAATCATGGAAGAAGCACTACGTGAGAGAGCTTTTGTAATACGGTATGTAAACAGGAGTTCAGCTTCAAACTTTTAGTGGAATAGTTTTGAAGTTGATAATTGATGGATAATTAATCTGGGATTAATTTTTCACAATTATAAGAGCCTCTTTACATATTTCCATCGGGTCCCTCTATTAGCTCATATAGTTCCACGAAGCGTCTCAGGATTTGTTCCTAATGAGATCGGTAAATTGTAAATGGAATTTTGTAATGTCTATTAAGACATGGTACTCTCTAACATGCAATCCAGAAAGATTAGACATGTGAAATTTGTAGACAAATGATTTGTCAACATGTGATTGGTTAATTTGAATTTTGAAAATAAGATTGTGTTTGAATTTTGGAAAACAAAATTTTTCTCTCCTAATTAAAAGTGGTGCACGTTTTTTAATTGTATGGAGGGAAGAAAATTTTGTTTCAAAATTATTTAAATATATTCCTAACATTTAATTATTAATTGTTTTAAATAATGGAGATTATTTCATGAATTTTTCTTTCCTAATTAAATAGGTGCATGGTTTTTGTGATGAAAGAAAATTTGAAATATTTCATTAATTTAAACTAATTAATATGGATAATGTTTATGGAAAATATTTATTCAAATATGTGAATCCTATTTAAATTCGAAAAGGTTTAAAAGAAGTTTGAATCTAGATAGGACTAGATCTTTTGACTAGTCTAGATTCTTGATTTAAAATTTAAACCACCAATCAAGATTTCTCTCACTTTGTGGCCGAATTTTAAAGGGGATTTCCTCTTGAAAATTATTTTTATGTTCAATGAATCTAGCCCTAAAGTTGTATGATCTTTTGGTTCAAGATTTATCCGGAAAATAATTATTAATTATTTTTCAAGTAGGAGATAAATTTTGAAAAGGATTGGAATACTATATAAAGGCTAGGAGTTCTTGAAAAACTAATTTTTGATTTTTTTTAAGGAGAAAAACGTTTTTTAATAATAAAAAAATTTTTTTTTTTCTTCCACATCAAAAATCCGGCTTTCTTGTGAGAGAGAAAAAGAAAGAAAATTCCATTGATTCAAAACTGCGAGGAAGGTTAAACTGAGTGATAATTTTTCATAGGAAGTTAACCGGTTCTTGTTTTGTAGTTTTGAAGAAAGAAGTTAGATCAAATTCTCAACGAGGATCATCGGAATTGAGAAGGAGGGTTCTTGACTTTGGAAAGTATTACCGGTCGCTTGGATTCATAGAACGTGTGCCCACACACACTCTGAGACGTGGAACTCGAGAATAGTAGAGAAGACACGTTGGTCAAACGCTCTAGCAATTCCGGAATCCAAGAAATAAGGTACGCTTGATCATGAATTAATTTATTGTTATATGCATCATGAGCTTCTTTTCCGGAAACGGCATAAAATTTTAAAACTTCCGCTGCGCCGTAACTCCAATACCGGATCCGATTTTTCCAACAGTCTCTTTGTACAAATTTCAAAAGTACACCATAGTATCAAAAGTACATCGTTTCAAAAGTACATACTGTTGATATCCATATTTACATATTTCAAAAATACATAATACTGTACAAATGTATATACATGGCCAAAACTGGATGGAAGTGTCTACCATTTTACCATCCTACATAATATACAGCCTAACGTCCGAATAACAAAATACTATAGTCAGTCCTACTGTCCCAAAAAAAAAAAAATGTACAAAACGGCCTTAGGTCTAAACGATAACCTCGAGCGTAATATCAGACGCATCGGAATCAGAATCATGGTCCACGTCCTCATCTCCGTCATCCAAGTCGATCACATGATGCTCCTCCAACAGAAACTCCTCAGGGTCGTCGGGGTCATCGTGATCAGAGACCCAGTCCCAGCCATCCTGAACAGGCTCAAGCTCATCATCATCGTCATCGCTGGAGATATCGATGACTGGGGGGTCCTCTTGGGCTGGTGGATCAATCGCTATAACGTCGTCGTCCGAAGCCTCATCGGCGTCCATGGGATCCGCAGCCTCTTGGGCTGGGATCTCCTGTACAGGTACAGCCGGTATCGGGTCCTCGGGGAACATAGGCCCGACCTCATACTGTGGCTCACCCTGGCCGGCGTCATCCGCTGGAGCTTGTGAACTGCTGGCCTGACCATCAGGGCGGACTATCTGGGCGATAATCTCAGCCTCAAGGATGTCATCGATAAAACTTCCGAACGTCATCTCCGGTGTAGGTGATGGGACGAATGTGCGAGTATGATCCGGCACTCCGTTCCGTAGGAGTACTAACGCCTCCAACTCCGGCATCGGAATATCCGAGGGAACATATGGGAGCATCGTCTCCTGGAACCTCCAACAGTAATGACTCATCGTCTCACCCGGGTACGCGTGCCAGTCCTGTGATAACCTCTGAAAGCGAGAAAGTCGCATGTCTCTATAGATCGCAGGATCCTTGACAGGCTCGTCAATCCTCCGCGCAGGTAGCGGTCCATATCGGGTAAGTACGATAGTCTGAAAATGCGCCCACGTACGACTGGGCATCTGAATCTCTCCCAAAGTGACCCACCACATCCTAGAGTCTCCAACCAGGCACCTACTAGCGAGGGTGACCTGAAGATGCACCTCGATGTGGCAGATCTCAAAAATCTGCTCCATGTCATGTAGCCATGCTCCTATCGACACCGATCGTCTCGTACTGTCAAAGTATAAAGGCTGCGATCGGTAGAATGCAGTTACGGCGTCTCGATCCTCCTCTATCTGGATCGGGTCCATGCTATCGTGTCTAACATACATAACTTTTAAACATAAGTATCTTTTCATTTACATAAAATAAAATAAACCTAGTACTTACTTGCAATGGTGGAGGTGATGGCAGGCAACTGTGAATTCATGTCGCAAGGGAACCGCTCTGATACCAACTCTGTCACGACCCGCCTAGCACAGGCCGTTACCGTACATACATACATGCATTCATACATAGCTTTTACAACTTACTTAATTATTACATGAGACACAGCGGAAATTTTTTTTTTTATAAGGCGTATATACATATACGAAACATAAACAAAATCAGTACTATTTCTGGTGCATACTACTCAGTAGCCATAATTATACATGCCATAATTTAACATAATTAACAAAACGCGTAGCAGTCCCCATTTTCCACCATTCACAGTGCCCGGCCACGCGATTCCACCTTGCATCATCAAATGCCAGCAGGTTGTTTACCTACAGCACAAACTTAACACAATGAGCTTTCGCTCAGCAAGTACAACTCCTATACCGCGACTCGTGACTTATAACAAAACATATCATCATTCTATTGCATATACTTCAAGACATATAGCATGCATGAACCAATTATGTTCATATTATGCTTACTTATTTCTGTATCTACTTGATCTACTTAGGGGCCCTTAACATGTGTGTGTTCGTACCCGGCGCGCGACTATGAATTGGTTGGGGCGGCCAAACCAAATCCAACTCAATCCACAGTCCAACCCGACCTGGTGCGGGTGGCACGACACAGGCGACGTATCGCCTTTACCTACTTTTCACCTTGTCATTTTTAATTGTGTCATACATGATCCTATTTTATGAACATCTCGTTCGATGTCAATTTATCATGATTCATATGCACTTAATATATTTCGTAAGCATACGTTGCTTACTTAACACATTTCATAGCATAAACTTATTACATACATATAACATAGCATCACATCATAACACATAGCACAACAATATATCTAGGCAAGTATACAACTACTAGCCTATGCTGTAGGCGGCGTTGTACTTACCTTGTCTATGCCTGTTGATATGCTGTTCCACCTCGGGGCTCAGCTGCAGGTTATATCCTGCTTAATCGAAGGACTAGTTAATACTCTAGCCTATGACCATAATAATGTTGGTTATCCACCAACATTCATGCAATGCTTTGGTTATATGTCCCCCTATCTTAAAACATTTTATGTGCGGTTACGTTGGATAACCTTTCAAATCCATCACATGTGAGAGCGTAAAAAGGTTAGGCTAACACCTAACCTTAAACTTATCGTAATCCTAATCCGAATTAGGTTAACCGAAGTCAACCTCTAGGTTACTAAAGTCAACCCTCCGTTCGGGTCAACTTCGGGCTTTGGGGCTAAGCCCTGTGATTTGGGTATAAATTCCCGATCACCGTTCGTCTTAACTTTTACCTAGCAAACCTTGAACTTGAACATTTATTCTCTTTTCTTTGTCTTTGAAAAGCTTTTCATGTAAGCTTAAAAACTGCTATAATTTCCCTTAAAAATCCTTGATCTTAAAACTGGGTTTTTAAAACATTTGAGGATTTGAAACTGCCTTTGGAACAGTTTCTGTGCTTAAAACAAAGTGTTTAGACCGAAAAACAATTTTTCTCTATGGGTTATATAAAATTCTGTGCAGGAATGTTTTGCTCCCTGCACAGTTTTCAAATTTCAAGGTCTAGCTTAAAATCCTTTAGGAGTTAGAAAAATTTTCCTTCACAAAAGTTCTAGCTCTCAAAGAGATCTAAAACTTTCATGTTTTACAAAAATTCTGATTCTGTACCGATTAATACCAGTTTTTATTTGAATCTCGGTGATCTTAAAAACGGCATTCTGATGGACCACCTACGGTTTTTCGTGAAAACGGAGGCTTTTGAAACCTCATTTTGAGAAACGGTCCGTGATGCCCCTAGGAAAGACCCTGTTCTACAACTTTTGTGTTTTACGTTTTTGCCCATTCGGCCTCTAAAGGCCTACAATTACCGATTTCCTGAGGCCGACCAGTTTGGAACCCGAACTGGCAGCCTTGCTTACTAAATTTGGTTTATGTCCTAATTTTCGGTTTCTACCTCAACCGATCACATCGGGAGCTTAAAGACACACCATGCAGCGTTTCTAACATCTTGCATGTCCCAACATGCAGCCCTAACCCGTTCATGCAGCCCATAGAAACCGACTCCTAACCTAGGGTTGCATGGCTAGCATGTTCAAACCATTCATTCCATACATTCCATCACATACCAAAATAAATTCAAACCATTCATGCACATGTTCATTCATACCCTAAGGGACATATAACCTCATGTGATATTTCTAGCATGCAATCCTAGCATACCAAACAATTATAAGCATATTAATGAACATAAAGGAACCAAACCACATCTAGCAACCTAATCAAGCACTTTAAGGGCAATAAACTAAATTAGTGAGCTTCTGCTCTTACAACCAATAACTTAAACAAATACATTTAAATTTAAAGTTAAAAACTTGATTGGAAAAAGATTTGAGCTTTTGAAAAATTTTACCTTGAAGTGGATAGGGTTTGGCACTAGAACTTCAACCAATCTCACACCCTTGACTCTAGCTCCTACAACCGGTTTTTGGCTCACCAAAATGCACCAAACTTGGCTGATTTTTGGCTCAAATGTGCCTTCCTCTAATGCACGGCTACAACACCTAAAATGCACCAAAAATCTGAAAATTTTTCTTTTGGTTTTCTATGCAAACCCGTGGGCTTCTAGGAAGGAAAAATGGTTCCGAAAACTTACCCCTAACTTGCTCGAATGAAACCCGAACTCTCCCCTAGAGTTTTTCTTCAAATCCTGAAATTTTTTTCTCTCATCCCCTGCTTGCTGCCCACGGCTACAGCCACCAAAATGGGCTGGAAAATTTTTTTTCTTACTTCCCTATTGTTCTCCAACACAAACCGAACAACACTAACTAGTTGGCTTAAGAAAATTTTCTGATTTCCTTCTCACTTTGGCTCTCGGTTTTCATGAAGAAAAATGGGCAGAATTTCTTTAGATTTTCTGATTTAAATGGGGGTGGAGGCAGCCCTATTTATAGGCAATGTGGGACACAAAATTGTTTGCAATTTGGCCCCCAAAATTTTTGAAATTTTGCACAAAAACCCCCCATTTGGCCGGCTGTTTTGGAGTGGAAGACAACCAAGAAATAGCTAGCACAAGACACATGTCATGTGGAGATTTGTTCTTGAAAAAGTTGGTGATGTCATAATTCAAAAATTTATGATGTCATAAATAGAAAATGGCTTGTTTGGCTCCTTTTTCCAATAAACTGTATAATTTAAACTTAATATAGATAAATCTAATACTGTGTTGTACTAATACACAGTATTAATATTTTATACTGTCATAAAAATTTTATCTGTGAAAAACCGGGCTGAAAAATTTTTCTTTATTTTTCCGAACCCTTTTGCTTTATACCCTAATTTTGCGTGCTTGATTTTTCTATAGTGGTTTTAGTTCTCAAATATGTCATCTTATTTGAAAAAATGAGTTTTCGCAGTATTTTTCCCATACTGCATCTCACAAAATTGTACAGTGAGGGTTTTGACCATTTTGGTCAAACTTTGACTTTTCCAGGTCAAAGTTGACTTTTTTGGTCAGCCCTTTGACTTTCCTAGAATGATGTAAATTTCATCTCTTTTCATCCGAAAAGATCATTTATCAATCAAAACAAGCATACTTGAGTCTTATAAAGCTATAAGAACTCGTAACACATAATAAAGTTCTGAAGCGAACTTTTTCATAAATGCCGATACGACATGCATTCAATTCCTTTAAAAAGGAAATAATAATCATAGAAAAAGTAGGTATTACACTATAACTTGCTTTGTGCTATGATCTACGAAATGCCATATTTGAATACCATGTTTTAATGTCATGTTTATAAAAAGTGCTATGTTTGCAAAATGTCATGTTTATAAAAGTGCTATATTTGCAAAATGTCATGTTTACAAAAGTGCTATATTTGCAAAAATGTTATGTTTGCAAAAGTGCTATGTTTGGAAAAATGCCATGTTTTTAAGACATGCTATGTTTTGATGAAATGTTAAGTTAATGCTATGACAGGTTTAATGCTATGTTATGAATGCCATGTTTAAGTTTTAAAGAATGTCATGTGTTAAAGAATGCCAAGTTTTAATGAACGTTCATGTTTAAAAAAAAATGTTCATGTTTTAAAAAAAAAGAAAAAATGCCAAGTTTTAAAGAATGTCATGTGACGTTAACATGTTTTTGTGAGATTAAAGTTTGTACTTGCTGAGCGAAAGCTCGTCAGATATATTCCATACTGTAGGTAAAGATAAAAAGGCCTATAGCTGTGACGCCCTCATCCTACGTAGGGCCGTCACCTTATTTATACTTAACTTTCTTTACTTGAAAATTTGGGAATATTTTTTTTTTCAACATACATATATATAAAAGGGTTTGCTCATAGAAACTTATCTTACATACATACTGAAATAGAAAGTTTGTTCAAAGTATTTGGTACCAAAATACCATATAATATAACTTGTTTTTACCATATATATTTATATACAAAACTTCTTAATTCAAAAGAGGGTTGCAGAATGTATGCGTAGTGGTATCCATACCGCCCTTCATCCGCCGCACCGTCCGCCTATAGCTCATCATTTAGGCTATAGGTTTCTTACCTACAGTATGAAATATAGCTGAATGAGCTTTCGCCCAGTAAGCACAAACATAATCTCACAAAACATTTTTATTTTTAAATATCTTGAAAACATACAATCATCATATAACATATGCATGAACCATTTATGTTCATTTATGCATCCATTTTTAACTTGATCTTATTATTTTCCTTTAACATGTGGGCCCCTTGTGTACGTACCAGAATTATAGCGCGCCTCCAGATAAAGTTAGGGGTTGCAAGGTTCCTAACAGTTCTTGGAAACATAATTGATTACACTCTCTCGCATCAACGAGAGGTTGATAATCATAACTTGAACATGAAAACCCTCCACCTGATGAGAAATTGGTACGACACCTTACTTGTGATTTCTTACCATGTTGTTTATCTTTAGTGAACATGCCTTATGATGTCACTATATGATAACATAACTTTCATCTCATTCATAACATGGCATGGCATTTTTTTTTACAATCATAGTACTTTTGCAAACATAATATTTTTGCAACTATAGCACTTTTGAAGACATGACATTTTGTAAATATAGCATTTTTGCAAACATGACATTTTGCATATATAGCACTTTTGAAAGCATGACATTTTGCAAATATAGCACTTTAGTAAACATAGCATTTTTGCAAACATGGCATCACCTTGAACATAGCATAAATCATGTAATAGTATATTTGAACATAACATACTATCTTTCATACTGCAGGTGAGGCTTGTACTTACCTGAGGTCCTATGCTTTGGACTTATTGTTCCTCGTGATATACCACAGGTTCCTATTCCTGTTTCAATCAAGGTGTAAGATAAGGTTATCTTATCTTACCATAAATTATTATATATGATGTTGGTATCCTAACCAACTCTCATACCTACTCTTAGTGGTATGTGCTGTATGTCCCCTCTAATACCTCTTGTTAAACTTGATTGGTCACTTCCTTCTTCTTGGGCTTATGTTTTACTTTTACTTGATCCGTAATCCATTGGGTTGTTATCTTATCAATAACCCTAAGTCTTAGCCTAATTCATTAATCTTGGTATCCTTTAGGGTTATATTGGGTAACCCTAAAGGTCAAACTTTTGGTCAACCCAAGTCAACATGTGGTCAACTAAGGTGAACCCCCTTACTCTTACATCATAATCATTGGGTTATCTCCATTAACCCTTAAATCCTAGCCCAATTAGGTATCCCTTAGGGTTATATTGGGCAACCCTTAAGGTCAACCTTAATTAGGCATCGGGTCAACCCTTAGTCAACCCTTGGTCAACTATGGTCACCCTTCCATGGTAAATCTCGGGCTTTGGGGCCAAGTCCAGTAACTCGGATACTAATTCCGGTTACCGTCCGTAGTCGGCTTGATTACCAATTTTACCTTAAACTCCATTTCCTTACTTTTGGAAAATCTTGTGTAATTATCTTCAAAAATTCTTTAGTTTGCTTGTAAAAATTCTTACTTCTCCGGGTAACCTTTTTATAACACTATTTAGATTGAAAATTACTTGTTACGTTCATTTTGCTTTATCTTGGCTTAAATCCTTGAAAACACTTGTCTTAGAGCAAATCTCATTTTCTCTTCTTACTCGGAAAAAGGTTGAGGAAAAACTCCAAACTCTTAACTTGGCTTATAAAAATTCATGTTTTTGAAACAGGTATTTATAAAAATCATTTAGGGCTGGAAACTGCCTTTGGAACAGTTTCCATGGTTAAAACATTGGGTTTGAGAAGAAAAACAGTTTTTCTGAACTAGTTTTAGAAAATCCTGTGCAGGAATTTTCTATTCACTGCACAGCCATTGGAAAATGATGTCAATTTAAAAATTGACTCCGAGTTTGAAAAACTTGTCTTCACAAAAGTTATAGCCCTCGAAAAATGCTAAAACTTTCGTGTTTAACAAAAAATCCAGTTCACCTTGTATTAGTGCCAGTTTTTGTTTGAAACTGGCTAACCATCAAAACTGGGTCGGGGTAGATCAGCCACGGGTTTTGGTAAAAACGGAGGCCTTTGGAGCCTCATTTTGAGATTCTGCCCATGACGTCCCCTAAGAAAAACCCTTCCGAACAACTTTTATGTTTTGAGTTTTACCCAGTTCGGCCTCTAAAGGCCTTAAAATTCCACTTTCCCGAAACTGGCCAGTTTCGAATCCTAACTGGCAGTTTCGGTTGCTTAGTCCGGTTTACGTCATATTTCGCGGATTCTATCTCTACCGATCACTTCGGGAGCTTACACATCAAACAAGCAGCATTTCTAATTTCCTATAAATTCCAAGCATGTTAATCCCATGTGCCCATGCAGCCCTAAACCGAATACCCAAATCCATGGGCTGCATGGTTTCTAGCCTAGCACCTTGATCAAGCATACACCATTACATTCATCCTTAAACAAGCAGCCACACAAGCACTACCTAGGGCAGATTTTGTGACCAAAAATCAGGGGTTATACCAATCACATCTAGCATACATCCTAACAATTTTCAAGCATAAATCAAGCAAGCAAACATCATGAATAAGCCAAGCACACCCTAATCCCTAACCAAGCACACACTAAAACATCTAGGGCTGAAAAATAAATGGGGACTTATGTCCTTACAAACCATCTTGAACCACAATTAAAATACTTAATTTGAACTTATTTGCAAGTTGGGTTCAAGATTTTACCTTAGACCCAAGTTAGGGTTTGAAATCCTAAATCTCCTTTGGTCCCTTGGCTTCCTTTTAGCTCACAGTTTTGGTCCCTAGCTAGGACACCAAAAATTTTTCTTGACTCCTTGGTAGATCTACTCAAACCCGAACCTTCTACAATGTTTTCCCCCAAAATTTTTCAACTTTCCTCTCCTTTTTCTCCTCCCCAAACCCACGGCTATGGCTGCCCAAAAATGGGTCTCCAAGCTTTCAAAATTTTTTCTTGTTTCTTCCTAGCAAAGCCGAGTACCTCACAAGCAAAAGCCCTCTAGAAATTTCTGATTTTCTCTTCTCTTTTTCTCCCTCAAACCCACGGATTTTTGTGATGAAAAATGGCAAGAGTTTGGCTATGTTTTGGGAATAAAATGGGTTTTGGGTTCAACTATTTATAGAGGAAGGGGTGGTGTATGTGGCCGGCCAATAGATGGCCCTAGAAGCTTCTAGAAAGTTTTTTCTAAGCTTACTTCACCTTAGTGAGGTCATCACTTAAGAGCCACATGCGGTCATCCTCTTAAAAACAAGGGCCTTGTTTGACTCTTTGGCTTTTCTCTAAAATAATCCATTTTTCTTGTACCATACAGATATTTCTAACACTGTGCTTCCCTATTTTATACTGTACTTCGGTCCAAAATTTTTCTTGTGTAAAATCGGACCGTAAAAATCTTTTTCTTATTTTTCGGAGACCTTTTTGCCCTTAATCCTAACTCGGTGTGATTGATTTTCTAGGGTGGTTTTACGGCCTATTCGTACTATCTTGACCATAAAAATTGTTTTCGTAGTCTCTTTTCAAAACTGCTTTTCATCATACTTGTAAAGTTGATTCTTTGACCCGTCTTGGTCAAACTTTGACTTTCGTAAAATCACATCCTTTTTCGTTCTTTTTCCTTTAAAAAACTCATACATGGCTAATCAATCATTCATGGAGTCTCATAGTCAATTTAATGAGGACTCAAACATTGGTTAGTAAAATTATGAATTTCTCATTAATATTCATAATTTTTCATGAAACACCTTATACACACATAATTTGGACTTTAATTCCTTATGAACAAGGAAATCCTAAGTCCAGGAAAATTTGGGTCTTATAGTAGCCTTACTTGGTGGGCTTGGAGACGATACAGCAAGTGAAGGGCGGTGTGGGATACTACTACGCAATATTTTCTGCAAAATATTTAAGTTATGAGGTTTTACATGTATAATTAAGAAACATGTATGGTTTATATATGCACAGTTTTCAAGTCACGATTTTAAAATGAAGTTTAAGTTCTAAAGTTTCAAAAGAAGTTTTAAAAAAAAAATTATTCTGAAATTTTTCCCGATTAGACTAAGTATTAGATTTTCAAAGTAAGTTAAGTTAAAGTAAGTAACGGTAACGGTCCCCCATTCGCGTGGTCAGCCCTACGTGGGTGGTCGGGACGTCACACCAAGTCTTAAGACAAGCTAAGACCTAGGGTTACCAATGATAATGTGACGCCCCTTTACTACGTAGGGTCGTCACGCCTTACTTACTTGAAAATTAGGAATATTTTTTTTTTTGAAACATACTTAGAAAAGCATTTGTCTTTAGCAATATATCATTACTACTTAAGTAAACGTTACTTAAGGTCTTTAGTTCCAAAATACCATAAAGTATAATTTGTCTTCATCATGTATATACTTATATATACAAAACTTCTTTACTTATCAAAAGATTTGCGGAATTAATACGTAGTGGTATCCACACCACCTTCGTCCGCCACCACATCATCCTCACAATGCCCACCATTTACGATGCAGGTTTCTTACCTACAGTATGAAATATAACTGGATGAGCTTTCGCCCAGTAAGCACAAACATAATCTCACAAAACAATGAAAACATCTTGAAAACATACATCATCATATGCATATGCGTGAACCATTTATGTTCCATTTATGCATTTCTTTTAACTTACTTATCTTTCCTTATGGGCCCCATAGCGTACGTACCATCATTTATTTAGCGCACCTCCAGATACAGATAGGGGTTGCAAGGTCCCTAACTGCTCTGGGAACATTGGGTGATTACACCCTCCCGCATCAACGAGAGGGTGAATCCTTTACTTTAAAATGAAAAATCCTCCACCTTATGGGAGGTCGGTACGACACTTTACTTGTGATTTCTTACCATGTTATTTATCCTTAGTGAACATACCTTATGATGTCACTATATGATAACATACTTTTTATCTCATTCATAACATGGCATGTCATTCTTTTCATTCATGGCATTTGCAATCATGACATTTTGATAAACATGACATTTTACAAATATAGCACTTTTATAATCTTTTGCAAAAATAGCACTTTTTATAAACATAGCATTTTGTAAAAATGGCACTTTTTATAAACATAGCATTTCATAGATATAGCACAGAACATATTGCAGCATATTTGAAAACCACATACTTGAACATAATTTACTAGCTTTCATACTGCAGGTGAGGTTTGTACTTACCTCTAGTGCCGTATCCTTAAAATTACGTTCCTTAAATTTGTCGGCAACGGCAATTCACTTTCCTGATATACCAAAAATATAGGATTAGGATCCTTTCGTAAGGTGTTGGTGACCTACCAACACTCACATCTAGTTTTGGTTGTATGTCCCTTATACTTGATATCCATCTTGGCCATCTTAATCCTCAGTCTTTATCGAGTTTTGATAAATCCTTAAGAGGTTACGTTGGATAACCTTTTTGGTTAGAGCCTTGTTCTTTTATTGGGCTTTGCTCATACATCCTTGTTATTGGATTATTTCCATTAACCCTTTAAATCTTAGCCCAAATATACATGTGGGTATCCCTTAGGGTTATGTTGGGTAACCCTTAAGGTTAACCTTTGTGACGCCCCCTTACTACGTAGGGCCGTCACGCCTTACTTACTTACTTACTTTACTTGAAAATTAGGAAAATTTTTTTTTTTGAAACATACATATAAAAACATTTGTCTTCAGCAATATATCATTACTACTTAAGTAAACGTTACTTAAGGTCTTTCCAAAATACCATAAAGCATAATTTGTCTTCATCATGTATATACTTATATATACAAAACTTCTTTACTTATCAAAAGATTTGCGGAAATAATACGTAGTGGTATCCACACCGCCTTCGTCCGCCTCCACATCATCCTCGCAATGCCCACCATTACGCTGCGGGTTTCTTACCTACAGTATGAAATATAACTTGATGAGCTTTCGCCCAGTAAGCACAAACATAATCTCACAAAACAATTAAAACATCATGAAAACATTCATCATCATATGCATATGCGTGAACCATTTATGTTCCATTTATGCATTTCTTTTAACTTACTTATCTTTCTTATGGGCCCCATAGTGTACGTACCATCATTTATTTAGCGCGCCTCCAGTTACAGATAGGGGTTGCAAGGTCCCTAACTGCCGGGAACATTGGGTGATTACACCCTCCCGCATCAACGAGAGGGTGAATCCTTTACTTTAACATGAAAAATCCTCCACCTTGGGGGAGGTCGGTACGACACTTTACTTGTGATTTCTTACCATGTTATTTATCTTTAGTGAACATACCTTATGATGTCACTATATGATAACATACTTTTTATCTCATTAATAACATGGCATGGCATTCTTTTCATTCATGGCAATTGCAAACATGACATTTTTATAAATATGATATTTTGCAAATATAGCACTTTTTTATAAACATAGCTTTTTGCAAAAACAGCACTTTTTTATAAACATAGCATTTTGCAAAAATAGCACTTTTTAATAAACATGGCATTTCATAGATATAGCACACAACATATTGCAGCATATTTGAAAACCACATACTTGAACATAATTTACTAGTTTTCATACTGCAGGTGAGGTTTGTACTTACCTCTAGTGCCGTATCCTTAAAATCGCGTTCCTTAAATTGTCGGCAACGGCAATTCACTTTCCTGATATACCAAAAATATAGGATCAGGATCCTTTCGTAAGGTGTTGGTGACCTACCAACACTCACATCTACTTTTGGTTGTATGTCCCTATCCATGATATCCATCTTGGCCACTATTAATCCCCATTCTTTATTGAACTTTGATAAATCCTTATGAGGTTACATTGGGTAACCTTTTTGGTTAGAGCCTTGTTCTATTATTGGGCTTTGCTCATACATCCTTGTTATTGGGTTATTTCCATTAACCCATTAAATCTTAGCCCAGATATACATGTGGTATCCCTTAGGGTTATGTTGGGTAACCCTTAAGGTTAACCTTAGGTAACCTTGGGTCAACCTTTTGTCAACCCTTGGTTATCCTTGGGTTTGTAACTCGGATATAATATCCGGTTACCGTTCGTAATCGGCTTGCTTACCAATTTTACTTTAAAATTCCTCTTCCTTATTTTTGGAAAATCTTGTGTAATTAACTTCCAAAAATCCTTCATTTTGCTTGTAAAAATTCTAACTCCTTTAATTAGAAAATACTTGACTTAATTTCATTATTTTCTTTAACTTATAAACTCTTGGTTGAAACCATCTTTTTCTTTACTTCGGAGAAAAATGTGAAATTTCAAACCCGAGCCCTTAAAATTCATGGTTTTCGAAATAAATCTTTTATAAAATCATTTGGGGTCGGAAACCACCTTTGGAATGGTTTCCGAAGCTAAAATAACCGTTTAAGAGCACTTCACAATTTTTTTAGAAAATATTTTCGTGAAACTCATGTGCAAGATTTCGGGTTCCCTGCGCGTCTCCCACGAAACGCGCCCAGTTTAAAAATCGGCTTGGAATTTGAAAAACTTGTCTTCACGAAAGTTGTAGCTATCGAAAAATGCTAAAACTTTCATGTTTTGCACAAAATCCAGTTCGGCCTAGATCAGTACCAGTTTTTATTTGAAAACGGGTTAACTCTGAAAAACTGGGTGGAGAACGTCCCAGGGTTCAGCCACGGGTTTTGGGTAAAACGGAGGCCGTTGGAGCCTTATTTCGAGATTCTGTTCATGTTATCCTCTAGGAAAAGTTGTTCCGAACAACTTTTGTGTTTTGAGTTTTACCTCATTCGGCCTCTAAGGGCCTTGAAATTACCCTTTCCCGAAACTGGCCAGATTCGAATCCGAATTGGCAGTTTCGGTTCCTCATTTCGGTTTACGTCCTATTCGCGGAATCTATCTCGACCGATCACATCGGGAGCTTAGACAACATCAAGCAGCGCTTCTAACGTCCCATTGAAACCCATAAATCCATCTCATTTAACTCATGCAACCCAAATCCGAAAATTTAAAAACCTAGGTTGCTTGGCTCTAGCACATGCATTAACACACAGAAGCATCACAAAATCCATCCCTAATCTAGCATGCTCTCATGGCTGCCAAGGGCAGATTTTTGGTCTAATCTTATGGGACATACAACCTATCTTCTAGCATGAAAAATCCATCATTTTCAAGCACAAATTTTAAAGCAAACAAGCATCAAAAATCAGCCAACCAAACCCTAACCTTATCAAGCACACACACCAACAATGAGGGCAGAAATTTAAAGTGGACTTATGTCCTTACAAACCACTTGAATCAACATCAAAAATACTCAAATAAGACTTGATTTCAAGGTGGTTTAAGAGATTTACCTCAAACCCGAGTTAGGGTTTTGAAATCCCAAAATCTTCCTTGGTTCCTTGGCTTGCTCTAGCCCACGGCTTCACCATGAAGAAAGCATCCGAAATTTTTTTTGTTAGTTCTTTCTTGCTCTACCAAAACCGAAAATCACAAGATGAGAAACCAAGTTTTTCTTACCTCCTTCTCTCTTGCTTGGTTCGGCCACTTGCTTGGAGAATCACCAAAATTTTCTCAAGCTCTCCTTGCTCTTGGTTGCTCACGGTTTTGGTACAAAAATGAGATCCAAGAGATTTTTTTGTTAGCTTTTTCTCATCTCCAAACCGAGCATTATCAAGGAAGAAATCCAGAAATTTTTCAAGATCCACTTACCTCTTTTTCTCTTGCTCTTGGTCGGCCACTTGCTTGGAGAATCAACAAAAATTTTCTCACTTTTTCTTAGCTCTCCCTCTAGAAACCGAAACCCCAAGGAGATGGAAACCCAAAATTTTTCTTTGCTCTCACTCTCTTCCCTTCTCTCTAGCTGCCGATTATCTCCAAGGAAAATGAGAACTTTTGGCTCACTTTTTCCCACAAAAGGCACAAGGAATGGGAGGGCTTGTTGATGTGACTTAGTGCTTGGTTTCCTTGCCTTGAAACAAGGCTTTAGTCTTGTCATTTCCCTTCCTCTAGCTGGCCGAATCCAAGGGGCTGAAAAGGGGTGGTTGCAGCCGGATTTTTGGGGTGGAAGAGGCATGGGTTTTAGTCCATTATTTTAAGCAAGAAGTGACTAGACTTGATGGACAAAAGTGGTTCAACTTTTTCCTTGATTTATGGCTTTATGTCTAGTCTTGTTCCCACTTTTTTTTCATTTCTTTTGCTTCCCTTTGGCTGGCCGAACATGATGGAGATGGGGGGAGTGCTGCCGGATTTGATGGAGAGAAAAGCAGCCCCACATGGCTAGCTTTGGCTAGTGGAGAATGAGTCCCTAGGTATGGGCTTGTGTACTTGCTTGGTTAGGTTTTTGGTTGGATTTCAAGTCTCCATTTAGCTCACAAACCAAACCAAATCTCTTTCCTTTTCCTTCTAGTTGGCCGGACATTATGGGCGGTAGAGGGCTGCCATTTGTAGTCTTGAGTTAGTGGAGGGTGATGTCAAGGGTTGATGTCATCTTCCACTAGCTCTTCCAAGGCCTTGTTTGGCCATCTCGTTCTTTCACAGCTCCTTTCGCGCTCTACAGTTATTTCCAATACTGTGATGAGCATTCTTATTTTATATTTTGGTCCAAAAATTCTTCCATGTAAATTTTGGACTGAAACTCTCTTTCTCCAATTTTTCGGAGACCTTTTTACCCTTAATTCTTTTTCGGTGTGCTTGATTTTTCTAGGGTGGATTTATGGCTTATAAAACTTCATTTTCGGAGATTCTTTCCATATTCCTTCATCATACTTGTGAAGTCGACGTTGTGACCCGTTCCGGTCAAACTTTGACTTTTTGGTCAACTCTTTGACTTTTTGGTCAACCCTTTGACTTTTTGGTCAAAGTTGACTTTTATAAAATTTTATCCTTTTTCGTTCTTTTTCCTTATAAAAACTCATTCTTGGCTCGTAAAACATTAATTGAGTCTCAAAATCATTAAATGAGGACTCGAACATCGTTTAAATAAAATTATGAATTTCTCATTATTATTCATAATTTTTCATATAGCACTTCATAAATACATAAATTAGACTTAAATTCCTTATGAACAAGGAGATTACAAGTCTTCAAAATTTCGGGTCTTACAACCTACCCTCCTTAAAAGATTTTCGTCCTCGAAATTTAGAACAAGTCGGGGTAGTCTCTCTTCATGTCTTCTTCTCGTTCCCATGTCGCTTCTTCAATGTGGCGATTTCTCCATAATACCTTCACCAACGGTATGACCTTATTTCTTAGCACTTTTTCTTCACGTGCCAAAATTTGGACTGGCTTCTCCTCATAAGTCAGATCTTCGCGAATCTCGATCGGTTCGTGATCCAATATGTGCGACGGATCCGGAATGCACTTTTTCAACATCGACACATGAAACAAATTGTGCACATATGCCAAATCTTGGGGTAAAGCCAACTTGTAGGCTACGTTCCCAACTCTCTCGAGTATGTCGAACGGCCCTATATACCTTGGGCTCAACTTCCCCTTCTTTCTGAACCGCATAACTCCCTTAAATGGAGCGACTTTGAGGAAAACCAAGTCTCCTACTTGGAATTCGAGAGGTCTTCGGCGCTTGTCGGCATAACTCTTTTGCCGGCTAAACACAGTCTCCATCTTTTGCCGGCATAACTTATAAGCTTCACGTTTTCTGTGGTTCTTCGAATGAAGTCCGTAGATACAAGTTCCTTTTCTCTTGTCTCATACCAGTGGACTGGAGATCTGCATCTTCTTCCATACAAAGCTTCATAAGGAGCCATTCCAATTGAAGCGTGAAAACTGTTGTTGTACGAGAATTCAATCAAAGGAAGTTTCTTATCCCAAGTTCCCTTGAAATCCATCACGCAAGCTCGCAACATGTCTTCTAAGGTCTGAATGGTCCTTTCTGATTGTCCATCCGTTTGCGGGTGAAAAGCTGTACTAAACGAAAGCTTGGTACCCATTGCTTCATGTACGCTCTTCCAAAATTTCGAAGTAAAGCGACCGTCGCGATCCGAGATGATTGTTTTCGGAATTCCATGATAGGGAACGATCTGGGCCACGTACAATTCTGCCAATTGTTCCACTGAGAAGCTGAGCTTGATGGCTATAAAGTGTGCCGACTTTGTCAATCGGTCAACGACCACCCAAATAGCGTCGTTGCCGCTGGGAGTTCGAGGCAGACCAACCACGAAATCCATCATCACTTGGTCCCATTTCCATTATGGGATGGAAATTTTCTGCAATTCTCCTCCTGGACGTTGGTGTTCCGCCTTTACTTTTTGGCAGGTAAGGCACTTATTGACAAAAGTAGCGGCGTCGTTCTTCATTTTGGGCCACCAAAAGCTCTCTTTCAGGTCCTTGTACATCTTCGTGGCTCCGGGATGGACAGAGTACGGAGTCTCGTGGGCCTCTTTCATGATCTTTTCTTTTAATTCTTCTTCATTAGGAATACACAATCTATTCTTTTGATAGAGTATGCCCTCATCGGATATGTGGAAATCCGACTCCTTTCCTTCTAAAACCTCGTTTTTCGTCCTAAGCAGCGAGGCATCGACTTCTTGACGTTCTTTCATCCCATCTAAAGTGGTAGGCTGGAAGGTTAGAGCAGCTAATCCTCCCGTGATAAGCTCGATTCTAGCTTCCATTAGCTCCTTTTGAAGAGGCTCAGTCAATATCCTGATTGACATCATCGAGGAAGACGACTTCCGACTAAGGGCATCGGCCACCTTGTTAGCCTTTCCCGGATGGTATCGGATGTCTATGTCGTAATCCTTCACCAATTCGAGCCATCTTCTTTGCCTCATATTCAGCTCTTTCTGGTGAAGATGTACTTCAAGCTCTGATGGTCCGTGTACACTTCGCATTTTGTGCCGTAGAAGTAGTGCCTCCAAATCTTTAAGGCAAATACTACCGCCGCAAGCTCCAAATCATGCGTCGGATAGTTCTTCTCGTGTTCCTTGAGCTGTCGCAAGCATAGGCGATCACTTTTCCGTTCTGCACGAGTACTGCTCCCAATCCTATCTTGGAAGCATCGCTATAAATCACGAAGTTTTCTTCCTCCACGACTGGAATTGTGAGGATTGGAGCGCTTGTCAGCTTGCTTTTGAGCTCTTGGAAGTGCTCTTCACACTTATTTGTCCATTCGTAGGCCTTCCCTTTTCTTGTGAGTGCGGTAAGTGGCGCCGCGATCTTAGCAAATCCTTCGATGAATCGTCGGTAATAGCCCGCTAATCCGAGGAAACTGCGCACTTCGGTGACATTTTTGGGAGCTGGCCACTTACTTACCGCCTCAATCTTGGCCGGGTCTACGGATATGCCTTCTTTTGAGACCACGTGTCCAAGGAAATGGACCTTCTCCAACCAAAACTCGCACTTGGAGAACTTGGCGTAAAGCTGATTTTGCTTCAAAATCCGTAGTGCAATCCTTAGATGCTCCTCATGCTCCTCTTTCGACCTTGAATAGATCAAAATGTCATCTATAAAGACAATGACGAACTTATCCAAGTAGTCCTTAAATACACGATTCATCAGATCCATGAAGGCGGCTGGTGCATTCGTTAGTCCAAACGGCATCACAAGGAACTCGTAGTGCCCATATCGAGTGCGAAATGCCGTCTTCGGAACGTCTCCTTCCTTGATTCGGAGCTGGTGATATCCCGATCGTAGATCAATCTTCGAAAAGACGGAGGCTCCTTTCAGCTGGTCGAACAGATCATCGATCCTGGGCAGAGGATACTTGTTCTTGATGGTGATCTTGTTCAATTCCCGATAGTCAATGCACATTCTTAGAATGCCGTCCTTCTTCTTAACAAACAACACCGGGGCTCCCCACGGTGAATAGCTCTGTCTGATGAATCCTTTATCCAGGAGCTCCTTCAACTGGACTTGCAATTCTTTGAGTTCAGCAGGCGCCATCCTATACGGTGCCTTGGACACAGGCGCTGATCCTGGAAGCAACTCAATTTCGAAAGAGATTTCTCGTTCTGGTGGCAATCCTGGCAGATCTTCAGGAAAAACGTCTACAAACTCCTTGACTATCAGTACATCTTCCGGCTTACTTTCGGTCTCTAGCGTCTTATCTACCATGTTGGCTAGAAACCCCATACATCCTTCTGCCAACAACTTTCTAGCCTTTAACGCCGAAATAAACATCTTTGGCTGTTTCGGGGTCGATCCTCGAAAGATGAATTCCTTATCTCCAACTGGCTTGAAAGTGACGGCACAACGCTGGCAGTCGATAACCGCGTTGTACTTTCCCAGGAAGTCTATACCTAGGATTACGTCGTAGTCGTACAAATCGATGACGATTAGGTTGACGTACATCTCTTTACCGCATATGATTATTGGACGTGGCGTATCCAATAATCAGACAACAAGATTTCCCCGGAGGGTAATGCAGTTCGAAAGTCCTTCCAATTTTCTCATTATCTCTACCTAGTTTCTTAGCAAACCTAGGTGATGTGAATGAATGCATAGCTCCAGAATCAATCAACACATAAGCATCTTGTTGGGCAAAAGGAAGCTGACCTGTCACCACCGTGGACGGTCCAGCTTGAGCATCCTCCTTTGTGTGGGCATAGATGCGTCCCTGCGGTTCTGGAGCTTCAGCTCGGCCCTGAGGGATTGCAGGTCCTTCGAGCTTCATCTGGGTGGCATGTAACTGACTTCCCTGACCCGTCTGATGATTCTGCTGGTGCTGGACATTGGCATTGCAATTCTTGGCAAAGTGGCCTTCCTTGCCACACAGATAGCAGCGGTTTGTCCCTGCCCGGCAGTCTCCCGGGTGCTTTCTCCCACATTTCTGGCAAGGGGGAGTTCCGCTGTTGTCAGAGGCATTCTTCTTCTGGGGAGGGTTCTGTTGGCTCCCCTGTCCTCCAGCATTCCACTTTCTTTTCTGCTGGGGATTGCCATACGGCTTGTTGCCGCCGCGTTGGCCAGAAGGTCCTCCTTGACCTTTCTGCTGCGATGATTGGCCGGGCTTGGTCGGATTTTGCTTGGCTAGTGCCCTCTCCTCATTCTTCTCCTTGAAGAACTGAGCCCGTTGGGCCTTGTTCTGGCCGACCCAATATTCGGCTCGAACTACCGACTAACACATTCTGCGACAGTGAGCGGTGGGTGAGGGCCACTGCTGATAATCACGGCTAAGTCAGGCCAGAACATTTTCATCATTTTTCTTACTTTGTCCCTCTCGGAACTGATGAGTTGAGGGCAGAGGCGGGCAAGCTGTTCAAACTTCCTTACGGCTTCAGCCACAGACAAATTTCCCTAGCGGAAATTGTTGAATTCGTCCTGTTGGGCTTCCATTACTTCTGTGTTGAAGTACTTTTCACGGAATTCTTCCACAAAATCTTCCCATGTCATCTGGTTGACGTCCCGTCTGATTTGGACCGTTTCCCACCATAACCGGGCGTCTTTCTTCAACATAAAGGACGCGCAAAGGACTCTCTCTCTATCATCGAGCCCTAAGAAGTTCAGGGAAACTGAAGGTCGATGAGCCAGTTGTCGGCCTCGATCGGGTCCGTTGATCCCTCGAATTCCGGTGCCTTCATGCGACGAAATTCATGATACAGCTCTGCCGGAGTCCGAACACGAGGTGCTGGCGGAGCAGCTACCGGCGCCATTGGTGCTTCTGGGGCCTCAGGGTGTTCCGGAATCACTGGTTCCTCCTCGGGGAATTCCGGTACCGCTGGTTGCTCTTCAGGTGCCGGTGGTACCCTGGCTTCAGGCGGTCCTTGGTTCTGTTGGGCTATTTGAGCCCTAAGCCCACCTATTTCACGTTGCTGAGCTAGCATCATCTCTCTCAGCTCGTTCAGTTGAGCTGCAAGATCGACGTTTTGGGCTTGTGCCGCTCGGCGTCTTGGTGGCATGGTTCTGTATAGAAGCAACAAAACAAGCTTCTTATTTGTAAAACTTTCATAAAATCATATCTTTTATACATAACCATAATCTTCATTCATAATCATAGGTTTTAGGAAAATACATAATTTCCTCATCATGGGCATACATTACTTGTTTTACCACCACCGAGTTAGGGCACAACCCAACGTCATTCTTACAACCAACCTTTCCATTGCAAACCATCGATATGCGTTGAATACGAAAATCTAATTCTAAGCGTAAGAAAACAATTTAACTTACTTGGGCTATTGTAGAACGATGCGGAGCGAGACGAAGTAGGCTGGCAGGATACCGCTCTGATACCAACTCTGTGACGCCCCCTTACTACGTAGGGCCGTCACGCCTTACTTACTTACTTAC
>CM046380.1:20363708-20381515 GCA_025413485.1 Ficus microcarpa | reverse complement strand
GTGTCCTCAACTCTATTCAATTATCAAACTTCAGCTTCTCATTGGTTATCGGCGAATGCAGGCAAGAATTCTGTTCAACAGTCGACATGCTGTGATATATCGTTCCCCTCGTCACTCGTCTGTGCAAATGTTTTAAAAAATAAATAAAGGATATCAGTTCGCTTGAACCAATGATAAATAGGAATAACCTACTTAACAAAATATTTTCAAAACGTGATTCACAAAAATCACCCCAAGAACCAAATGACAGGGACAAACTCAAGAGTCAGAACCAAACACTTCTGAGTTCTGGCAAGATAACCGACCAATAGTTGTTACCATGAAAATCCACAAAACACAACATTATGTGTAGCAAAATAGTTTCTTATTGTGTAGCAACAAGAAACGCGAATAAGGAACGCCAGAGGAAGTTTGTGACAACTACGTTTATGGAAATAGTATGAAAATGCAAATTACCTGAACCTTCTCAAATTTAGAAACTAGCCTCGTTTATTGGTCGCATGCTTCAGGATGATGCACCATTGACTTAACTCGTGCAAGAGCTTTCTCAACTGCAGCACGTTTCTGCTGTAACGACCCACCTAGCGTAGGCCGCTACCATACTTATAGACTTACCTTTATAACACAATAATTAAATAAAACTTACTTACTTTGCTCATGAAACACAGCGGAAATTTTTTATTTTTTTTAATATATATAGCATTCAAGAAAACTATAAACATAGAATAAGAGTTATAGTACTGTCTTTGCGTACGAGCATATTAACTATTAGTTATCATAAAACATTTCATATTTCTTATGTATAAACCACAAAACACGTAGCGATTCCCAGTCTCCACTATTCACAGTGCCCGGACCCGCTACTCCACATTGCATCATCATCCGCTAGCAGGTTGTTTACCTACAGCACAAACTTAAACAATGAGCTTTCGCTCAACAAGTACAACTCCTATACCGCATTAGACAATAATATACCGTAGGACGTATACCATATATACATAGCAGCATATCGTAACACATAGCATGCATAGACCATTTATGTTCGTATTATGTTCCCTTACTTTCCGTATCCTTATTTCTTATGGGCCCTTAACCTGAGTGTTCGTAACCGGCGCGCGACTATGAATTGGTTGGGGCGGCCAAACCATTTCCAATACAATCCACAGTTCAACCCGACCTAGCGCGGGTGGTACGACACGGCACTTGATATTTTCCTTAAACTTATTATTGGTGAACATACATTCCGATGTCACTTTTCTACTCCCAATAGTTTCTTATCTTAGCATGTAAGTAGACCCTTAACTTACTTTCTATTGTACACATGTTATCTAACATATAGCACGGAGCACTTCATTGAACTCTAGTAATATACTACTAATAGCCTATGCTGTAGGCGGCGTTGTACTTACAGTTTCCACGTCCGATGTTAAGCTGCTCCTCCTCAAGGTTCAGCGATAGGACACCTCCTGCTGATGGAAGGACTTACGTAAGTCTTCTAATTCTATTATCATAATATGTTGGTAACTAACCAACATTCATGTGGGGTTTGGTTATATGTCCCCCTAGAGAGAAAATCATTCAACCTTGAAAGGGTGGCTACCACAGTAGCCCTATCAATTCTTATGTCGTGGCCTAATAGGTTACGTTGGATAACCTTTTATTTACTAAGCCCACATAGTATAGGGTTAGGTCAACACCTACCCTTGGGCTTCTATTTACAATTTATTTTCCTTTTAGGTTAACCAAGGTCAACCTTTTTGATTACTAAAGTTGATCCCTCTTCGGTCAACTTTGGGCTTTGGGGCTAAGCCCGGTGACTCGGTTATTATTTCCCGGTCACCATCCGTTCTACATGTTTCTTCAAAAACTTAACTTAAAAATTTATCTTCTTTAAAAAGATTTAACTTTTAACTTGAACTTCGTAACTTGATTCTTAAAAATTCATAAATCTTGGATCATATTTTTAAAAAATGTTTAAGGGTCGGAAACTGCCTTTGGAACAGTTTCCATGCTTGAAACAGTGTGTTTAGTCCGAAAAACAATTTTCCTAATTTGGTTCTAGAAAATCTTGTACAGAAATTTCTTGGTTTCTGCACAGTTTTCACATTTCAGATTATATTTAAAAATCCCGTTTAAATTAGAAAAAGTTTTCTTCACAAAAGTTCTAGCCCTCGAAGAGTTCTAAAACTTTTGTGTTTTACAAAAATTCTGATTCCGTAAGGTTTAGTACCAGTTTTAAATCGAAAACGGTTTTAACATAAAAACTGGGTCTAACAGACCACCTACCGTTTTTCTTGAAACTGGAGGCCGTTGAAGCCTTAATTTGGAAAATTGTCCGCGCTGCCCCCTAGGAAACACCCTATTCTACAACTTTCATGTTTTACATTTTCACCCATTCGGCCTCTAAAGGCCTGTAATTACCATTTTACCAAAACTGTCCAGTGGGAACCCGAGCTGGCAGTTTGGTTTTTAAGTTTAATTTTACGTCCTAAGTCGTGGGTTCCAGCTCGACCGACCACTTCGGGAGTTAATCAACATTCATGCAGCGCGTCTAACGTCCCTTGTAACCTAACCATGCAAACCCACGTGATCATGCAACCCTAAAAACCGAACCTTATAAACCTAGGGTTGCATGATTTTCTATCCTAGCATACAACACATACACTTCAAGCATCATTTGATCACAAAATTCTTATCATGCAAGCATAATCTAAATTGACCTAATGGGGACATATTACCTCAAACAAAACCCTAACATGCCATTCTAGCCAATCAAGCAACATAACATAAATAAATTGCATGCATCAAACCAAACCACCCTTAGAACTAACCTAACCAAACACTAGACATTGGGGCCGAAAATTAAAAGCACAATTGAAAACTTGGTAAAAACTTTTAGAAATTTACCTTAAATTGGAGTTGGTTTCGGCTTAGGGTTTGAATTCCCGAAAATTTTCCTTTGCTCCCCCTTGCTCCAAGTTTCGGCTACCTCCTTTTTGGTGCACCAAAAACCGAAATTTTGGTCCCAAATGCTTCTCCCCACCAAGCTCAGCTGTAATAGGGTTAATCCCACAAATCTAGAAATTTTTTTTTCTCCTTTCTCCCACTGCACCCGTGGCTGTTCCAATGGAGAAATCAAGTTCCAAAACTTGATCCAAGTTCCTCCCTTATGCTTGCTCACTCACCCGAAGTCTCTTGCCCTTAATTTCCCTCACAATTTGGTTTTCCCTTTCCTTTTCCCCTGCACTAACTCACGACAGTGACTGAATTAGGGGCTGCAAGGATTTTTCTTTCTCTTCCCCTTGAATCCTAGAGCTACCCGAACAAGGATTGGAGTTTGGTTTGAAAAAAATTTTCTGATCTCTCCTTCTTCTCTCTCGCGGCTTTTGGACAGAAAAATGACAAGGGGTTGGCTGCATTTTACATTAAAAATGAATAGAAAGCTTGGCTATTTATAGGCAAAAGTTGGAGTTCTTAAAATTAGATTTTAACCCCTAAATTTTCAAAAACTTGCACACAAAGGTGCTTAGTTGGCCGGCCATTAATGGGGTGGAGAACAACTAATGTTGTTCTAGAGTTTTCCACACTTGTCACTCAAGGATTGGTCCAACACACTTGTGTGATGTCAAAAATTATTTCTTTATGATGTCATAAATTTAAGGGCTTGTTTGGCTTAGTTTAATGAAAATCTTGAAACTTTGAGTTTAAAAATTTAAATTCCAATACTGTAACTATTATTTTACAATTTTGGATTTTTATACTTACAGTCTAAAAAAGTTCGGATTGAAAATATTTTTCTTATTTTCTCAAATCCTTTCTGCCCCATATCCTATTTTAGCATGCTTGATTTTTCTATGGTGGTTTTAGTTTTTTTTTTTTTTTTTTTTATCTGTCATAGAAAACAAGTTCCCTCAGTATTTTTCTCGAACTGCTGATCTTAAAATTCCTCCGTCGTAATTTTGACCTTTTTTGGTCAAACTTTGACTTTTCGGGTCAACGGTTGACTTTTTGGTCAAAATTTTGACTTTTCTAAAATCATGTAGATTTCATTCCTTTTTGTCCGAAAAGGTTAATCGCTTCTCCGAACAATCATTTTTGAGTCTTATTAAGCTATAAGAACTCATAACACACATTAAAGCTCTAAACTGAACTTTTTCATGTAATTGCATGAACTACATACATTCAGTTCTTAAAGAAAAACTAGTAACATGAAAAACTAGATATCACATCTGCTTCCTCCCAATACGCAAAAATTCGTATTCGTGACCACTTTTTATGTCTTCTGATGCTTCTTCAATTGCTTTCTCCACCCGAAATCCTCGCAAACCCGCTCCTTTCCTTCTCCAGCGAAGTAATACCTTTCCCAAAATACTAACAGATCAGACAAGCTTTTTATACTACTTGCGCACTTGATGCCCTTTGAAATGAGCCAGAATAAGACAATTACAGAGAACATTAGGTGTAACAACCCAAAATTTTGACAAACTTGTAATTTCCTTAGATACAAGGAAACTCTAAGTTTGAATCATGTATGTCAACTTAATGCCCATTATTTGATTTGATTATTAGAGTATGTTTGAGTTCTTACAAGTATTATGAGATTCAATGATAATTTATTAAGTCAAGGATAAGGCTTTATGATGAAAAAGGCCGAACCATAAATTATGATTTTTGTTCGGGCCAATAAATGATTAAGATAAATTGTGACACGATTAAGATGATACTGCAATATAATAAGCAGTATTGAAATTATACCGTAACCGACCGTAATTGCGGATGTAGAATTGAGAATAAGGATTGGAATTGCTCTAGAATAATTAGGAATAATATTTGGAGCAAGGAGGACTAAGAAGTTTCAAGTCCTAAGCAAATCATATATACAGTCTAGTTAATTGCAAATAAATTCTGGACTGTAGTCCAGTATTCTTATACTATTGATAGTCAAAACAGTATTGACTCTATTTGGATTATCAAGAAATTAGACTGTGTATTAGGGGGAGTGCCAAACATGGCTTTACTTAGAGGCCAAGTAATTGTGGATAAATACGTAATTTTTGAATTATGGAATTTATGGATGTTTTCCCTAACCAAAGCCTCCAACTAAGCCAAATGGCCGGTTACATTGACCGGTTACATTGGGTGGGCAAATGGATTTTTTTTTTCTTAAAATATGCAATTTTAAGAAAAAAAAATAATTGTTGGAAATTAGTTTTTTTTTTTTACCTATAAATAGGTAATGTTGGGTTGTTGGTGAACCATTTAGTTTAGCCTCAAAACTTTTGGTTCTTTTCCAACTTCTCCTCTAGCCGTTAAGAATAGAAAAAAAGAAAAAGAAAAAGAAAAAAAGAAGAGTGAGAGAGCAAGAGTTGTGATGCCCCCTTACTACGTAGGGCCGTCACGCCTTACTTACTTACATACTTTACTTGAAAATTAGGAATATTTTTTTTTTGAAACATACTTATAAAAACATTTGTCCTTAGCAATATATCATTACTACTTAAGTAAACGTTACTTAAGGTCTTTAGTTCCAAAATATCATAAAGCATAATTTGTCTTCATCATGTATATACTTATATATACAAAACTTCTTTACTTATCAAAAGATTTGCGGAAATAATACGTAGTGGTATTCACACCGCCTTCGTCCGCCTCCACATCATCCTCACAATGCCCACCATTACGCTGCGGGTTTCTTACCTACAGTATGAAATATAACTGAATGAGCTTTCGCCCAGTAAGCACAAACATAATCTCACAAAACAATTAAAACATCTTGAAAACATTCATCATCATATGCATATGCGTGAACCATTTATGTTCCATTTATGCATTTTTTTTAACTTACTTATCTTTCTTATGGGCCCCATAGTGTACGTACCATCATTTATTTAGCGCGCCTCCAGGTTACAGATAGGGGTTGCAAGGTCCCTAACTGCCCCGGGAACATTGGGTGATTACACCCTCCCGCATCAATGAGAGGGTGAATCCTTTACTTTAACATGAAAAATCCTCCACTTTGTGGGAGGTCGGTACGACACTTTACTTGTGATTTCTTACCATGTTGTTTATCCTTAGTGAACATACCTTATGATGTCACTATATGATAACATACTTTTTATCTCATTCATAACATGGCATGGCATTCCTTTCATTCATGGCATTTGCAAACATGACATTTTGCAAATATAGCACTTTTGTAATCTTTTGCAAAAATAGCACTTTTTATAAACATAACATTTTGCAAAAATAGCACATTTTTATAAACATAGCATTTTATAAAAATAGCATTTTTTGATAAGCATGGCATTTCATAGATATAGCACACAACATATTACAGCATATTTGAAAACCACATACTTGAACATAATTTATTAGTTTTCATACTGTAGGTGAGGTTTGTATTTACCTCTAGTGCCGTATCCTTAAAATTGCGTTCCTTAAACTTGTCGGCAACGGCAATTCACTTTCCTGATATACCAAAAATATAGGATCAGGATCCTTTCGTAAGGTGTTGGTGACATACCAACACTCACGTCTACTTTTGGTTGTATGTCCCTTATACATGATATCCATCTTGGCCACTTTATCCCCATTCTTTATTGAACTTTGATTAATCCTTAAGAGGTTACGTTGGGTAACCTTTTTGGTTAGAGTCTTGTTCTATTATTGGGCTTTGTTCATACATCCTTGTTACTGGGTTATTTCCATTAACCCATTAAATCTTAGCCCAAATATACATGTGGTTATCTCTTAGGGTTATGTTGGGTAACCCTTAAGGTTAACCTTAATTAACCTTGGGTCAACCTTTTGTCAATCCTTGGTTATCCTTGGGTTTGTAACTCGGATATAATATCCGGTTACCGTTCGTAATCGGCTTGCTTACCAATTTTTACTTTAAAATTCCTCTTCCTTATTTTTGGAAAATCTTGTGTAATTAACTTTCAAAAATCCTTCATTTTGCTTGTAAAAATTCTAACTCCTTTAATTAGAAATTACTTTGACTTAATTTCATTATTTTCTTTAACTTGGAAATATTTGGTATGAAACCCTCTTTTTATTTACTTCGGAGAAAAATGAGAAATTTCAAACCCGAGCCCTTAAAATTCATGGTTTTCGAAACAAATCTTTTATAAAATCATTTGGGGTCGGAAACCGCCTTTGGAACGGTTTCCGAAGCTAAAATAACCATTTAAGAGCACTTCACAATTTTTCTAGAAATTATTTTCGTGAAACTCATATGCAAGATTTCGGGCTCCTTGCGCATCTCTCACAAAACGTGCCCAGTTTAAAAATCGGCTTGGAATTTAAAAAACTTGTCTTCACGAAAGTTGTAGCTATCGAAAAATGCTAAAACTTTCGTGTTTTGTACAAATTCCAGTTCGGCCTAGATCAGTACCAGTTTTTATTTGAAAACGGGTTAACTCTGAAAAACTGGGTAAATGACGTCCCAGGGTTCAGCCACGGGTTTTGGGTAAAACGGAGGCCGTTGGAGCCTTATTTCGAGATTCTGTTCGTAATGTCCTCTAGGAAAAGTTGTTCCGAACAACTTTCGTGTTTTGAGTTTTACCCTATTCGGCCTCTAAGGGCCTTGAAATTATACTTTCCCGAAACTAGCCAGATTCGAATCCGAATTGGCAGTTTCGGTTCCTTAGTTCGGCTTACGTCCTATTTCACGGAATCTATCTCGACCGATCACATCGGGAGCTTAGACAACATCAAGCAGCGTTTCTAACGTCCCTTTGACACCCATAAATCCATTTCATTCAACTCATGCAACCCAAATCCGAAAATTTAAAAACCTAGGTTGCTTGGCTCTAGCACATGCATTAACACATACAAGCATCACAAAATCCATCCCTAATCTAGCATGCTCTCATGGCTGCTGTCACGACCCCACTTATTGCCACCAAATCCACGCGGTGTCTGACCACGCGAACCTGGGGTTGGGTTCGTAACATTACTTACTTACTTGTCTTGCTTGATTTAAAAAAATAAAGTTACCCAAATTTTAGAGTAAATAAATTTTTTTTTTCTTCTTTTCTAAAAATCATCACTAGAAAACTTTTATTGCGGAAATCATAGAACTTTAACTCAAGTTAAATATAGCTTAAAACTGCTTTTCTTTTATAAAACTCTTACTGTTTCTAATGTACTCACCGAGTACTGAGCTTTCACCTGAGCGGAAAGCTCCATACATACATAAACTGAAAACTGAACATACATACATGCTGGAACATAATGAAAACACATTTTCATTTTAAACGCATTTCGGAAACCCCGTAGCAGTCCATACCCACGTTTCACATTCTGTTGCGCCATCTCCCCACAGCTTGTATCCCGATAGGAAACTTACCTACAGCATGAACGTAAGTAATGAGCTAAAAAGCTCAGTAAGCACAACATCATATCCGCATGCAACTAAATGCACGAAAACGTGAACCAATTATGATTTATTATTAAAATCATTTATGGTCATTCTACTGGTCTGATCTGATCTTATCTTGCTACTATAACATGTGTGTATGTACTTCAGTATATAATCATGGAGAGATTGAAGGCGGTCCGTCCAAACCAACTCAAACCATGAAACACAAAGTTTAACATGGAGTAGTGGAGGCAGCCCTTCCATATCAAGTCAAACCATGAAACATGCCGTTTTAACTTACCACGGAGGCAAAGTCAGTACAACACAACATGTCCTACTTAACTTATCTCATATCTTACCATCTGACTTATTTTTAGTGGACATGCTACATGATGCCATAAAATCTAACATAAACATAACATGCAACTGCATAACATACTCATACATACTACATGACATACTACATAACATGCTTAACTTCACATGCATACATGAACATACTACATAACATGAACATAACACATACTACATGCTTAACATGAAACATACTTAACATACTTACTACATGACATATTGCATAACATGTACATATTACATGACATAACATAACCTATCACATACTGCATAACATCGTAAATCATGAAATCCCATTCATGATTTCTTAACCACATCATATGCAAACAAACATGAGTTCATGCTGTAGGTGGAATTGTACTTACCTTTCCGTCCTTCGTTCTTGCTTAACTGTCCTTTCTAGTGCTGTTCCACTCCTGGTACAGCTGCAGGTTCTGCCTGCTTGACAAGGACATGCTCTACTTAAACTCGTGAAAATGCTGGTAATCTAACCAACATGTTTACATGATCTTGGTTGTATGTCCCTTATGTGCAAAACGTCTAACTTGGTTACCAACGGTAACCTGGCGTGCTAAGCCAAATTAAACCTCTAAGGGTTACTTATCTTTAATCCGTAACTATCGGGTCATATCTGATAACCCTTTAGTTGAGCTTAACGGTATCTTTTAGGGTTACTTTGGATAACCCGTAAGGATAAACTAACTCTATGCTATGAGTTAACCAAAAGTCAACTAAAGTCAACATCGGTCAACTGCGGTCAACTATGGTCAACCCTCTATGGTCAACCTTTCGGGTCTCGGGCTTGACCCGGTAACTCGGGCATAGCCCCCGGTTACCATTCGTGAACTAAACGTGAGCTGTAACTTTGCTTAAAAATCACTTTTCCATACTTGGAAAAACACTTAGGGAAAAACCCCAAAATTTCACTTTTCGTGTAAAAATTCTTAACTTAATTCATAAAATCCAAACTCATGGATTTATGTTTCGTAAAATCATTTTAGGTCGAAAACCATCATTGGAACGATTTTCCGAGTCAAAATACTCGTTTAAGGTTGAAAAACCATTTTTCTAACAATACTTGTAAAACGTGTGGTGCAGGAATTTCAGATTCCTTGAGCACCCTTCATAAAACAATTTTTGTTTCAAAATCGGTGCTTAATCTGAAAAAGTTTTCTTCACGAAAGTTCTAGCTCTCGAAAAATGCTAAAACTTTCGTGTTTTACAAAATTCCTAATTCGGCCTAGTTTCGTACCAGTTTTGAGTTGAAACTGGCTGACTCCTGGAACGAACTGGGTCTGGGGGCTTAAATGCTTAGCCACGGGTTTTGGCATTTTTGAAGGCCATTGGAGCCTTATTTTGGAAAATGATTCACGAGTCCCCCTAGAAAAAGTTGTTCTGGACAACTTTCGTATTTTACGTTTTCCCAAATTTGGCCTCTAAGGGCCTGTTATTTTTCGTTTACGAAAACTGGGTAGATTAATCCGAACCCACCAGTTTCGTGCTTACTTGATTTTACATGTCCTACTTCGCGGAATCTAACTTAACCGATCACTCTGGAGCCTAATTGAACAACATGCACGTTAACTAACGTCCCACATGTGTTGACATGTCATCCCCTCGTGGCCATGCAAACCAAATCCGGACTACTTAAACCTAGGTTTGCATGTGTTCTAGGGTTTGCATAAACATGAAATGGCATCACATAAACCAAACCAAAGCTAGGTCTAACCTCCTAGCATACATGCCTTACTCGGCTGCACCTAGGGCAGGGACTTAATCAACCAATAAACCATGCAAACCATACACTCATGCAAGCATAAAACATAGCACAACAAACATACATCATGCATACTAAACTAGCTAACCATACACCCTTAATCAAGCATCACATTCCTAGCCTATACATAACCAAAATTTTCTGAGCTTATGCCCTTACATTCTTGCTTGAAAATACATCATAAAATCCTAATTTAAAGCTTGAACCAAAAGCTTAGGTTTAGGGTTTACCTCTTGGAAATTTTCGGAAATTGGTTCCACCTATGGGAGCCGAACTTCCTCACTGCTTTGGCTGTTTCTTTGTAGCCGAATTCTCCCCACCAAAGGGGGCTCCAATTTCAGCCATGAAACAAGCAAACATGCACATAATTAATCCATCATCTTGCATGGAAATTTCTTAAAAGAATTCAAGGGTTTACCTTAACTTACCCTTGGTTTAGGCTATGGTTTATGGACTGAAATCCTGTCCCTTTTTGGCTGCCCACTTGCTCTCGGTTTTGGGCTCCAAAATGCACCAAAAATTTTCACCATCCTTGGTGAATCTTCTCAGCCAAAGCCGAACCCTCTTGGCTGTCCAAACCCACGAAAAATCTTCTCCAATTTTCTACTCCCTTCTTGGCCGAAACCCATGCACCACCAAGCACAAAATCCCTTGGCTTCCATGGTTGGTTTTCTTCTTCATCACACACGGCCACACACCATGGTTTGGCCTGAAAATTTTTCCTCTCTTTCTTCCTCTCTTCCTCACGGTTTCTGCTCAGAAAATCTGGAAAAAATTTCCAGATTTTCTCTCTTTGTTCCTTGCTCAAAACCGAGCACACCATAGGCATCTCATGAGATTTTTTTCCAACTTTTGGCTTGCCTTTTCTCTCCCTCATGGCGCACGGATTTTTCTGCAGATTTTTGGCCATAATTTGGCTGCTTTTCTCCATTTTTTCAGCACCAAAAATCTGTCCAAATGCATGTATTTATAGGCATTTTCAAACTTTGTGAAAATTGTATTTTGACCCTACAATTTTTCATTTTTCTTGCATTCTCCCCAAGGTGGCCGGCTGTCTTCAGCTCATCAACAGCTAGCATGGGTGATGTCATGGCTGATGTCACTTGCTTACATCATCGCTTACCTCACAATTTTCTAAAATTACACTTTTGCCCCCAAAAATTGAAATTCTTGCAAAAATGCCCTCTAGGTGTCCGATTGTCCTATAAATCAACACACCCATCTTATTTTATGATGGTATCATCTTGGTGACTTCATACGCTCATATCATCAAATTTCTAAAATTTACACTTTTGCCCCAAAAGTGAAAATTTTTGCATTTAAGCCCTTAAACTTCATAATTGGCCATAATGCTTGCTTTTCAAGCAAATATCACTCTTTTCATGATTTTATGTGATTTTCTCATACTTGAATCACATATTTTCTAAAATTACATTTTTACCCCGAAAGATAAAAATCCTTTCAATTTCACCCCCAAATGTGGCCGGTCCTTATTTTCTTCTTGCAAGGCAAGTCATTGCCTTATTTTGACATCATTTATCGACGTCACTCAACTTACTTCACATATTTTTCAAAATTTACACTTTTGCCCCAAAAGTGAAAATTTTGACATTCTTGCCCCTGAACTTTGACCTGTCCTTTTGGGTGACTTCTTAACTAAAAATGTCATTCTTGACCTTAACTAATGCTAGGGATGCTTGATTTCTAGGGTGTTTCTACTGTCTACTTGGGCTATCTCGCCCATACTGACATATTTTGCAGTATTTTCTCATACTGCATCATTTTTCACTGTCGAGTCAACCGTTGACCACTCTTTGTCAAACTTTGACTTTCTTGGTCAAAGTTGACTTTTTCGGTCAAACTTTGACTTTTTCGGAACTGTGTCCTAATTCGTCCTTTTCGACCTGAAAGGGCGTTTTCTATCCTTAAAAATCTATTCTGAGTCTTATTGAGCCATAAGACTTCGTAAAACGTGTGAAAAACTCTTAACTGAGTTTTTCCGTAAACATCTCAACTTATGCTCATAATTCCTCTTTTAAAAGGAAAGTGGCAACATGAAATTCTAGGTATCACAGCTGCCAAGGGCAGATTTTTGGCCTCATCTTATGGGACATACAACCTAATTTCTAGCATGAGAAATCCATCATTTTCAAGCACAAATTTTAAAGCAAACAAGCATCAAAAATCAGCCAACCAAACCCTAACCTTATCAAGCACACACACCAACAATGAGGGCAGAAATTTAAAGTGGACTTATGTCCTTACAAACCTCTTGAATCAACATCAAAAACACTTAAATAAGGCTTGATTTCAAGGTGGTTTAAGAGATTTACCTCAAACCCAAGTTAGGGTTTTGAAAATCCCAACTCTCCCTTCCTTGCTCTAGCCCACGGTTTCTTCCAAGAAAAATGGCATCCAAAAATTTTTGTTAGCTCTTTGTTGCTTCACTAAAACCGACCCTTAATCAAGAGAAAAGGATCCAAGTTTTTCTTTTTTTCTTACCTCTTTCTCTTCTTCCTCTTGCTCGGATTCCTTCCCAAAAGCTCACCAAAAATTTTCTCAAGTCCTTCCTTGTTGGTGGCTCACGGTTTTGCACAAGAGAATGGAACCCAAGAGAGTTTTGTTAGCTTTTTCTTGCTCTAACAAAACCGAGCATCACAAGAAGGAAGAGATCCAAAAATTTGTCAAGAGTTACTCACCTCTTTTGCTTCTCCTCTTGGTAGATTCACCAAAAATTTTCTCAAGCTCTCTAACTCTCTTGCTCTTGGTCACCTTACCAACTCACCAAGATTTTTTTCAAATTCTCTCTAACTCTCTTCTCTCTTTCTCCCACGGCTTTGTGCTGAAAAAATTCTGAAGAGGAGGGTAAGAGTTGGCTGCCTTGAGAAGGGAAATGGAAGAGGTTGCTTGCCTCAAAACAAGGCTTTATGTCTTGTCATTTCCTTTTCCTTCTAGCTGCCGAAACTTGATGGAGATATTGGGGATGTGGGCTGCCGAAAATGGAGAGGAAAGGAGAGCATGTGGCAATCCTTTGGTGGAGTGAAAAGTGGAGAGGTTACTTGTCCTTAATTTAAGGCTTTAGTCTTGTCTTGCTTTTCCTTTATTTGCAGCCGAATCCAAGGAGGGCTGAAGGGGGTTGTGCAGCCGGATTTGAAGAGGAAAGACAAGGGTTTTAGTTCATTATTTTAAGCAAGAAGTGACTAGAGGATTGATGGACAAAAGTGGTTCAACTTTTTCCTTGATTTAAGGCTTTATGTCTAGCCTTGTTTCCATTTTTTTTTCTTTTCTTTGCTGTCCCCAACTGCTGCTGACCAAGGGGAGGGGGAATGGCTGCCACTAGCTTGCTTTGGCTAGTAAAAAGGTGAGTCATAGGCATGGTGTTGTTGTCCTTTGCTTGGTTGGATTTGAAAGGCCATCTAGTTACCCTAACCAAGCCAATTTCTTCTCTTTTCTTTCTAGTTGGCCGAACTTAATGGGGGGGGGGGGGGCTGATGGCTGCCGGATTCCAAGGGGTAATGGCATGGGTTTGACTCATTTTTTTAAACAAAAAGTGACTAGAGGATGGGAGACTTGTGATGGACAAAAGTTGGTGCACATTTCTCCTTAATTTAAGGCTTTCCCATTTTTTTTCTTTTCCTTTTTGTCTCCCATGTATGGCCGGCCATCATGCATGGTAAAATCCACATGATGCAACTTTGAGTTAGTGGAAGGTGATGTCATCTTCCACTAGCTCTTCCAAGGCCTTGTTTGGCCATTTCGTTCTTTCACAGCTCCTTTAGCGCTCTACAGTTATTTCCAACACTGTGATGAGCATTCTTATTTTATATTTTGATCCAAAAATTCTTCCATATAAATTTTGGACCGAAACTCTCTTTCTCCAATTTTTCGGAGACCTTTTTGCCCTTAATTCTTTTTCGGTGTACTTGAATTTTCTAGGGTGGATTTATGGCTTATAAAACTTCATTTTCGGAGATTTTTTCCATATTCCTTCATCATACTTGTGAAGTCGACGTTGTGACCCATCCCGGTCAAACTTTGACTTTTTGGTCAACCCTTTGACTTTTTGGTCAAAGTTGACTTTTTGGTCAAACCTTTGACTTTTGTAAAATTTCATCATTTTTCGTTCTTTTTCCTTAAAAAGCTTCATTCTTGGCTCATAAAACATTAATTGAGTCTCATAATCATTAAATGAGGACTCGAACATCGTTTAAATAAAATTATGAATTTCTCATTATTATTCATAATTTTTCATATTACACATCATAAACACATAAATTAGACTTTCATTCCTTATGAACAAGGAGATTACAAGTCTACAAAATTTCGGGTCTTACAAGAGTGGCCGGTTGGTGTTGGTGGAGTGAAAAGGAAAAATTTTTCTCAACCCAAAGTCTAGATCAATCATTCCAACTTAGAGGTATTCCTCTTAACTCTCTAAGCATTTCATTAAGTTTTTGATTAAGGATTTATGTGTATTTCAAGTTTGGGTTGTAAGAGCATAAGCTCATAAGTTTTATTTTGCCCTGTGTTATGGTTTTATTTGATTGGTATGGCCTAGATCTATGCTTAGGTGATTTGGTTGATAACCCTAAGCATTAATATGGTTATATGCTCTAGAGTAAGTTTTATGGTTATGATTGCTCACCAAGTGTTTGTGGATATGCTTTCACATGTTTGAGTATGGACGATTTATGAATGATGGTTATGTGAATAATCTAAGTATGTGAGTTAAGGAATTAACCTAAAAACATAATTTGATAAACTAGAAAGTTATCAAATGTTGTGTTTTTCATGAAGATGAACAAGTGTATGATTGAATGATAAATACAAATCCAACACACTGCATGTTGACGTAGGCTCACGGCTGAGACCGTTTGAGGTAGTGTGCACGGATTTTTAAGCAAAATCCAACAAATTTTAAAACTGTCAATTTTTGGATTAAACTGGACAGTTTTCTGAAAACTGAATTTTAAGCCCTTTAGAAACCGAATATGGAAAAAGTCATAACTGCAAAGTTATAGAAAATTGAAAATCCTAGGGGGCATCTGTAACACCTGGAATTTTCATAGATTTAAGATTTCTTTTTTTATAAGAAATTATAAGTCCGCATGTTGTGTTTATGAGATGTTTCATGGAAAATTATAAATGGCCATGTGAAATTCATAATTTTATTAGTCAAGGTTAGAATTTTCTTTTAACCAGCTATGAGACTTGGAATAGAATGCCATGGTTAGCAACGGCATTTTGAGTTGAAAGGAACGAAAAAGGATGTAATTTTTTAACGAAAGTCAAATGTTTGACCAAAAAGTCAAAGTTTGATCAAGGACAGGTCAAAACGTTGACTTTACGATATGATGAAATGCAGTATAAGAAGAGACTGCGAACATTTTATGGTCAAGTTAGTAAGAATAAGCCGTAAAACCACCATAGAAAATCAAGCACACCAAGAAAAGATTAAGGGCAAAAAGGTCTCCGAAAGATAGAAGAAAGAAAGTTTTTCGGTTTGATTTTACATAGAAAAATTTTGGACCGAAGTACAGTAAGAAAATACGGAACACAGTATTTGAAATAACTGTGTGACACAACAAAGAAATGAATTAAATTGGAAAAGGAACCAAAAACCAAACAAGACCCTTGTTTTAAGGGATGACCTCATGTGTGTGACATCACAAGCCTTAAGTGGCTTTGAAAGAAAATTCTTGAAGACTCTAGAACCTTCTAGCTTTTCTTTGCTCTAATGGCTAGCCACATGTCTCTCTACCCCTTCCCACAAATTTCGGCAAGCACATGGGAAGATGGACGACAAAGAAAAGCCTAAATTCAAGGGAAAGCAAAGGAAAGAAAAGCCACAAATTAAGGGCCAAGCAACCACTCCTCCTTTGCACCATTGGATGCCACTTGCTCTCCACAATTTTCGGCCACAACCCCATCTCCCCCTCTCAACTTCGGCAACCACATGGGAGGCAAGGGAGAAAGCCCAAATTTAAGGGATGATGTCCCCTTGATGACCTCACAAAGTGTGAGCTAAGCAATGGGAAAGGAAAGGCTTAGGAGCCTGCACATCCTCCTTAGCCAACCACTTCCTTTTTTCCACCCAAAAAGTTCGGCCAACCTCCCCTTTTTCCTTCCTTAATTTAGGCAGCCATGTGAAGCATGGGAAAAAGCCACTTTTAAAGGGAAAAAGTTGATCAACCAAGCTCTCCCTTTCCTCTAAAAATAGCCACCCCAAAAACCCATTCTTTTTATTCAAGAAAGGCAGCCAAACTCTGCCCATTTTCCAGCAGAAAAACTGTGGAGTGAGAGGGAAAGAAGGAGAAGAGATATCAGAAAAATTCTAAAGGGTTTTTGGCTTGTGAGTTGCTCGGGTTGCTAGGGGAGAAGTAAGGAAAATTTTTGGAAGCTTGGAGACCCATTTTTGGATACCAAAACCGTGGGTTTAGGGAGTGAAAAAGGAGTGAAAAATCTGGAAATTTTTGAGGGGTAAATCATGTGGTGGAGTTCGGCTTTTGGGAGAGGAACCAAAAGAAAGATTTTGGGTGTCATGGTGGAGCCAAAACCGTGAGCTAGAGGAAGCCAAGGAGATTTGGGGATTTTAAACCCTAACTTGGGTTAAGGTAATTTCTTGAACCAATCTTGAAATTAAGTTCAAGTTAAGCATTTTTATTATGGTTCAAGTTGGATTTGTAAGGACATAAGTCCATTTAATTTTTTAGCCCTAGATTATGGTGTATGTGCTTGATTAGGGATTAGGGTTTGGTTGGCTTGATGATGATGATTTGCTTGCATGATTTTTATGCTTGAAAAATGGTTAGGATGCATCCTAGATGTGGTTGATATGTCCCCTAATTTTTTGGTCAAAAATCTGCCCTAAGGCAATGGATGTATGGCTGCTAGATAAGGGTGGATGTGATGCTTGATTTAAGGGATACGAAGGCTAGAACACCATGTAGCCAAAGACTTGGATAATCGGTTTTTGGGGGCTGCATGGGTATGATGGATTGACATGCTTGAATGTATGGGACGTTAGAAATGCTGTTTGATTTATGTATAAGCTCCCGATGTGATCGGTCGAGATAGATTCCGTGAAATAGGACGTAAAACGGAATTAACAATCGAAACTGCCCTTTCGGATTCGAAACTGGCCAGTTTCGGGAAAATGAAATTTTAAGGCCCTTAGAGGCCGAACGGGGTAAAACTCAAAACACGAAAGTTACTCAGAACAACTTTTACTAGAGAGCTACGTGAGCAGAATCTCAAAATGAGGCTCCAATGGCCTCCGTTTTCCCCAAAACCCGTGGCTGATCCCTAGAC
>CM046380.1:20210608-20363608 GCA_025413485.1 Ficus microcarpa | reverse complement strand
ATCTAGCCCGCTTCCTCGTCAGCCCAACCCCTCCCCAATTAGGATTTTTTTTTTTCTGAAAAATCAGGTTTTGAAGTCAATGGGTATTGATAGAATTATATTTAAAATATGTAATTTAATATTAAGTTATTAAAAAATCCTTTAATATTTTGTCACATGTCTCACACATGACACATTCTGTAAAGTTTTTGACGGTTTTGGACAGAAATTATTATAATGACAAATATTTTAAGAGTTCAGATCTTTTCAGTCAAAAAAATAAAAAATAAAATAAGGATCAAATCATCACATTTTAAAAAATTTAAGGACTATTTAAATCAAATATTTTTTTTAAGTAAACACCCCTAATGACCAAAAAACAAAACAAGATTCATGTTTTCGATTACAATCTGAATATATTACAAATTTTTATGTTGTCCAAATATTATATTTTATTTTCTATTCACAATTCAATCAAATATATATTTTTAAACATTCGTTTCAAAACTCCTAACTCCAACTCCTAAAAAAAAGCATCCCCACAAAGAAACGAACAACTTTTTGTTGAGAAGAATATATCAAAAAGAAAATAAAGCTGGCCTGAAAAACAAGACAAGCTCATTGTGTCCTGGTGGTGATGAGACAAGAAGAAAAAACAAAAAGTTAAAATTTTTTCATTTTTCGTTAAGAAAATGAAAAGTGCTTTGAAACTGGTGTTATTTTGTTAAAAATAATTTTATTTTTTTATGAAAATAAAAATGAGAATATCTTAAGAATGATATTAAAAGTATTTCATGTACGTTTTTAAAGATGGATATAAGAAAAAGGTGAATTGTATTTGGATATATTTATAAAAATATGTATTAAGTTATACAAGCTTAAAAATGAAAATGAAAATGAGGAAAGAACTTTTAACCGTTTTTCATTTCTTTCACAAAAATTATTCTCAACATTTTTTGTTTTTGTATTTGTTTTCAAAACGTTTGCCGAACAAACACTACTAAGAAAACCATTTTTTCTTTTTTCTTTTTTCTTTTTTGCCTCGAATGTTGTTTAGAAACAAAAGCGAATATCACAAATTGTTCTTCTTTTTCATTTTAATTTTTTAAGGCTTATAAACTCAACATATATTTTCAGAAACATACTAAGTTACATTTTCACATTTTTCTTATACTCAAATTAATCCCTTTAAAAATATAACCAAACACAATTTGACCTTTGATCTTAACATTATTCCCAAAAAATTATCATTTTTATTTTCATATTTAAAAGAGAAAAGTACCGATGTGATATAAATTTAAAAACCATTACACTAACTAAACACAAAAAATGATACTAGACCTATATGACACAAATTAGACATAAATAAAACTAAAGTTTGTGTCACACTAGTCAAAAATAGAGAATTTATGTCATGTTGATTAATAAATGTAAAAAAATAGATATTTGGGTAATTTTCTCTATCCCACAAACGCTCTCAAAGCCCAAAACTTTGTTGCTTGAAAAGATGGCCAAATCAGTGATTTGAATCAAAATTCAACTTTTTGTTCTATTTTATTATTTTTACATTATTTTCGTTTATAAATTATAAATCTGAAGGAAAATTTCATATGGAAACCTAGAAATCAAACACGAACTATAATTAGTTTTGTCGAATGCAACTCCACATTATTATGGTCTTCCAAGGTTTAGGTAACCAGTTGTACAAGATTATATACAAAGAATTGTTTAAATCCTTTTATCTTCCACCCTTTCTCCAAATGAGGTGATTATGAGTGGCGATGAACATTAATTAGATCTCCGTTAACTTTGACTAATGGAAGATGTTATACATCAGATAACAACTTCTTTTATCTTTTTCAATGAACAATTATCTAAAAGTTATAATTTAGTGGAGTCTTCTATTGAGTCCATCTACTTCCTTCTCCTGAGGGCTCTATCTAGTTTATCGTCCTAAAGGTCTTTTATGGTTAAACTGCCAATGAGTTGTATATTATACTTTCTTTGTGTATCAAAAAAAAAAAAAAATGCACCCTTTTTAACTTTGACAGGTGTAGATGGCTAGATGCAAAGGTGTGTTATAGTTTCATCATTAATGAAGAGGTGTCAACATAATTATTATTTAAAAAAAAAAGGGTAAATTATTTATTTAGTTCTTGAACTTTTAATCTTATACAACTTTAGTCCCTGAACATTTTTCGTAGTTAGAATGTCTCTAAACTTTTAAAATGTTGTTACAATAATCATTTATATTAATTTTTAGACGGAATCTATTAGTAATTTGGTTAAAAAAATGTTGCAAACTACGAATTTTGTCCAAAAATTAACAGAAAGAATTATTATAGAAACACTTTTAATAGTTATAATCATTACAGCTAAGAAAAGAATGATAGGAAACGTCCCTAAATTATTAAAATATTGTTTCGATGGTCATTTATGTTAATTTTTAAACGGAAGCCATTAGTAATTTGATCAATAAGTGATACTAACTAACGGTTTATTTCTAAAAATTAATGCAAAGGATTATTGTAATAATATTTTAATGGTTTAGGGACATTCTAGTTATAGAAGAAGAAAAAAAAAAAGTTTAAAAACAAAATTAAAAGTTAAAGATCAACTTAACAATTTATTCAAAAAAAAGAAAAAATCTTAAAAGCCAACAAAAATTACTATTGAAACTTAAAAATCTTAAACTAAATTCATTTACCAAACACCCCCGTACTTTTTGCGACTATTGTTCTCTGTCCCTGCTCGAAGCCAAAAGAAGCAGTCTCTCTCTCTCTCTCTCTCTCTCTCTCTACTCTAATCTCTGTCAATTTTTTTTAGCTATCTTCGCAGTATGGCAGAACAAATTCTGTGTGTTGTTGCAAACCGGATCCTTGGAATGTTGGGTCGTGAAGACATTAAGGTGATAGGATATTATCAGTGGCGTGTGCCCAAAGAGCTTCTGCAGGGACGTGAGGACCCCATTCTTAAGACTAGCACCTCTGCTTCTTGATGCAGAGCAGAAGAGTTTACATCGTGGACAATGTCAACTCAGCGATTGGCTGATGAGGCTTGTAAAAACTGTGTATGAGGCTGACAACTTGCTGGACGACTTCTCCACTGCAGCTCTGCGTCATAGACCGATGATGAGTAGTAGTAGCCGTCGTCGTCGTCATCAACTTAAAATGGCCCCAGTCACGAACATGGTAAGCTGTTTCTTCTCAACCTCCTTAAACCCTGTGACTTAACCATTTAAAAGGAATTAAAAGAAAACTAGATGAAATTGCACTTTATCTACAAATGTTACGTTTGGAGGAGAACAATAGTACTAGTGCTGATGATGACGTGCTGCAATTTCGAATTGTGCCTGGAAAGGGGGGGAAACTAGTACTGAATCCTCTTTTGTTGTCAAAGAAGAAGAAGTTTACGGGAGGGATGATGATAGAGGGCCCATCGTGAAGATTTTGTTGGATCAAAAGGAATCTCAAGAGGATGTTATGGTTCTTCCCATAATTGGGACGGAAGGACCAGGGAAAACCAGACTTGCAAGGGACGTCTTCGATGATGGAGGGTAAAACGACATTTTCACCTACTAGTATGGGTGTTCATTGCTGCTGACTTTGTCACGAGAAATATGGTAAAAGAAATGGTTGCAAGTGTTGCAAGTGCAACTAGTCAAAATGTAGAGAATCTTGAGTTGAAGCAGTTGGTAAAGCTTCTTGGAGAATCATTACGTAAAAAGCGGTCCCTCATTGTCTTAGATAGCAGTGATTGAACTAAAGCATGTTTTACAATCCGCTGGTGCAAGGGGGAGTGCAATAATCCTAACTTCCCATTTTGAGAAGGTTGAACATCATGTAGGCACCATCCCACCATTTCTATTACATTATCCAAGTGAAACGCAGTCTTGGAATTTATTCCAAAGAATCACTTTTCGTGAAGTAGACTCACAAGAGTCTCAAAGCTCCAAGATTATAAGAATTTGAAGGGAGATTGTACACAACTGTAGAGGATGCCTTCTTCTCATATCGACAATAAGAGCATGCTGCATTTCAAAAAAACAGAAGCAGAGTGGCGGTTTTTCTACGGAAATAAACTTTTCAGAATGGTGGAAGCAGATAATTATCTCGGCGTTCTTCTATTGCTGGATCTGCGTTATAAAGATCTCCCTTCCCTTCTAAAACACTGTTTTGTTTACTGTATGTTGTTTACGAAAGGTCATGAGATTGATGTGCAAACACTCATAAAATTGTGGATGACACATGGCTTTATCCATCCGCAATCTTTAAACCAATCTTTGAAGGATGTGGACTATGGGCATTTTATGAACTTACTTTGTAGATGTTTCTTTCATCAAGTTACAATGGATGTCAGGGGACGTGTGACAACATGCAAAATGCATCATTTCATGTGCAATCTTGCTATTGGTGTGGCAGGGGAACAATGCCAACTTGTATATTGTCTAGGGAGCACTTTTTATAGAAGAGTTTTCCATGTATCATTTGATTCGGATTTAGCTTTTGTAGAACAGGTTTCAGCTTCATTGAAAGGTGTAGAAAAGTTACAATCCATTCTTTTGCTGAGTCATTCAGTGAGGGAAGTCAGAGGGGGAGCCAATGACAAAGTCTTTGCACTATAATTTCTAGATGTAGATTTTTGCGGGTACTGGATATGCATGCTTTGGGGATTAAGAATGTACCATATTCTATTGGCAAGTTGAAGCATCTGAGATATCTTTGTAATACCTGACTTTTTCTATAATATTCTTTCTTCTTGAAAGAGCTTGAATGCATGCCATAAGGGCATTTTATGAAAAAGTTCGATTTGGAACTTTATTATGCGTGATGAGTTCTTATAGCTTTATAAGACTCAAAGATGATTGTTTAGAATAGAAAATAGCCTTTTCGGAAGAAAATGGATGATATTTGCATGATTCTAGGTCGGTCAAAGATTTGACCGAAAAAGTCAACTTTGACCCAGGAAAGTCAAAGTTTGACCAGAATAGTCAACGTGATGACAGTATAGTTTTGTGACATGCAGTATGGAAGAAATACTACGAAAACCCATTTTTATGAGTAGGATAGCATGGATAAGATCAAAAACCACCATAGAAAAATCAAGTACGCTAAGTTAAGGCACAGTGCAAAAGGGTTTGAGAAAATAAAGAAAAATTTTTCCAGACCAATTTTTACACAGATGAAATTTTTACTGCAGTATAAAATATTAATACTGTGTATTAGTACAACACAGTATTAGATTTATCTGTGTTTAGTTTAAATTAGACTGTTTTTACAAAAAGTAGCCAAACAAGACTTTGTGATTTATGACATCATCACTATTTTGAATTATGACCTCATAAATATTTTGAGAACAAATCTAAGCAAGACAAGTGTCTTGTTCTAGAAAAATCATTGCTTGATCACCAAGAAAGGTTTCGGCCACCTAGGGGGCTTAAATGCCAAGATTTTCATTTTTGGGGTAAAAGTGCAATTTTAAAAATTTGATGATGTAAGCCATGATGTAAGCAATGATGTCATTTCCTTGCTCTACAAGCTTGGCCGGCCACCTCATCACCAATTAGTGTGATTTTTCAAAGTTTTGGGGTCAAAAATACAATTTTTGAAAGTCTAGCTTTTGTCTATAAATAGGGTTCACATTTATTCATGAAAATCAGAAATTCCCAGCCAAGTTCTGCCCATTTTCAGCCAAGAAAAACCGAGAGAGAGAAAGAGAGAAGGAGGAAGAGAAAACAAAAAATTTTCTTGAAACAATTTTTGGGTTTTACTTCGGTTGGTGTAGGAAACCATTAGGGAGAGTTAGAAATTTTTTTTCCAGCCATTCTAGATGCTGCCGTGGGGGCTGTGAGCAGTGGAACCAAGTGGAAAAAAATCAGATTTTTTGAGGGAAAGAGTTAGGGGAAGTTCGGGTGTGAGTAAGCAAGATAGAAACCAAGTTTTGGAGTCAAATTTCTCCTTGTGTGCAACCCACAGGTTTGGTGGAAAATGAGAAGAAAAATTTCAGATTTTGGGTCCAATTTTGTGGTGTGTAGCCGAGCCATAGGGGAGGTCAATTTTTAGTCCAAAAAGAGCCAATTTGGAGCCACTTGGTGTGTGGAAACCGAACCTAGGAGCAAGTGTGAGCTAGGGAGGTTTTGATCCAACCTTAAAGCCAATCCTTGAAGTAGTTCAAGGTATTTTTCAAAACCCTAAATCTATTTTCATTTAAGCTTTTAAAGTAAAGTTTAAATGTATTTCAAGTTATGGTTTGTAAGAGCATAAGCTCACCATTTAATTTTGTGCTCTTAGCTAGTGCATGGTGCTTGATTTGCTAGCCTAGGGGTGGTTGGTTTCTTTATGCATGTGCTTATGTGATGATAGGTTGCATGCTAGATTAAGGTTATATGTCCCCAATTATCTGTTTAAGAATGTGAATGCATGTTAGGACGCTAGATGTGATGATATGAAATGATATTGTATGGAATGGTTGATGTATGCTAAGAAATAGAACCATGCAGCCATGGTTTTGCGCAACCGGATTAGAGGGCTGCATGGGTACGTTGGGAAGGCATGTTAGAATATGCGGGACGTTAGAAACGTTGTATGTCTTGTTATTAAGCTCCCGATGTGATCGGTCGAGTTAGAACCCGCGAATTAGGACGTAAATCAATTCTAGTAAGCAAGGCTGCCAGTTCGGGTTCCAAACTGGTCAGTCTCGGAAATATGGTAATTACAGGTCCTTAGAGGCCGAATGGGTAAAAATGTAAAACATGAAAGTTGTAGATTAGGGTTTTTCCTAGGGAAAAATGTGGACCGTTTGCCAAGATGAGGTTCCAAAGGCCTCCGTTTTTACAAAAAACCGAATGTGGTCTGTTCAGACCCAGTTTTACACGACCAGCTTGTTCAAATTAAAATTGGTATTAAACTAAGCAGAGTCAGATTTTTTGTAAAACATGAAAGTTTTAGATCTCTTCGAGAGCTAGAACTTCTGTGAAGACAACTTTTTCCAATTCCAAAAGGATTTTAAACTACAACTTGAAATCTGAAAACCGTGCAGTGAGCAAGCAATTCCTGCACAGGATTTTCTAGAACCAGTTAGGAAAAATTGTTTTTCCTGTCTTAAACACTGTTTTGAACACAGAAACAGTTCCAAAGGCAGTTTCTAGCCTTCAAACATTTTATAAACCATGTTTTAAAATTCAAGGATTTTTAAAGGAAAGTATAGCAGTTTTTCGGCTTTTAAGCCAAAAAGCTTTTACAAAGATAAAGAAAAGAAATTAAGAGGTTCAAGTTCAAGGTTTGCTAGGTAGATAGTTACGATACGTAACCGGGAATTACACCCGAGTTATTGGGCTTAGCCCCAAAGCCCGAGGTTGACCCGAAGAGGGTTAACTTTAGTAACCTTAAAAGTTAACAAGGGTTAACCTAGTAAGATGTAGGACGAATTATCCCATGGGTTAGTGTAACCCATCAGGTTATGGGATAAGGGTGTACTAGAAAAGGTTATCCAACGTAACCTACTAGATTATAGTATACGATTTTATGGGGTTATGAGATATAACCCAAAGTGATAAGGTTACTTAAAGTAACCACATATAACATGTTTTATAGTTAGGGGGACATATAACCAAAGCATTGCATGAATGTTGGTTGAAAACCAACATATTATAGTCGAGATTAGAGACCTTACCTATGTCCTTCGGTTAAGCAGGACGTACCCTGCAGCTGAACCCAGAAGCGGAGCAGTTTAGTATCGGACGTAGACGAGGTAAGTACAACGCCGCCTACAGCATAGGCTATTAGGGTATTTTTACCTAGACATAGATGATGTGCTATGTGCTATGTGATACGCTGTTATGCTAAGTGTTAATTGATATGCTACGGGGCATATCAAAACATGATTTATGCTTATGCTATGATGTATGTTATGATATGTATGATTACATGTCAATCTAAGAATGTCAGATGTTTATGAAGTAAGAATAAGTAGCATCACGATGCATGCTCACTAGTTCTAATAAGAATGACCAGAGTAAGTATAACATGGTTAGAAGATCAGTAGGCAGACGGCAAGCAGTTGCCGGTGTCGTACTCCCCGTCACAGGGCGGGTCGGGCTATGGCAAGTGTAAGTCCATGGTTGTGCGCCGGGTACGTTCACCTCAGTAAGGGGCCCATTAGCAGATTAAGTAAGAAAGACAGTAAGTAAGTTAGTAGCAGATAAAAGAGCATAATATGAACATAACCGGTTCATGCATATGTTTATCAGTATATGTTCAGTACAGTAGTTGTTCAGTGCAGTAGTAGTTCAGTGTAGTAGTTGCCAGTATATGTTAAATGCAGTTATGATATATTGAGATGTTAGTAGTGTATATGTTGCGGTATAGGAATTGTACTTGCTGAGCGAAAGCTCATTGTTTTAATTTTATGCTGTAGGTAATCTACCTGTCAGCATTTGATGATACAAGATGGAGGAGCATGGCCGGGCACTGTGAAATGTGGGGAATGGAAGCCGCTACGCGTTTCGACCTTCTAGATATATTATTTGAAATTGTTCATTCAGCTTAGTTAAGTGCAAGTTAGCACCGTATAAAAAAAAAAAAAATTCCGCTGTGTTTCATGTACTAAGTAAGTAAGGTTTGTATGCATTCCCTTAAGTACTTAAGTAAGTACGAAAGGAAAGATAAGTAAGTAGATAAGTAAGGTAACGGTCCGTGCTAGGCGGGGCGTTACAATCTTGATCTATCTGGAAATGAGGATATCAACAAACTACCCGATTCAATCACCGAGCTCCTGAATTTGGAAACTTTGAGAATCCCCTCATGTTTCAGGCTTAAAAAGTTGCCAAGAGATATTGGGAATCTGGTCAATTTCCGGCATATTGAGAATGACAGTTGCTACAGTTTGACAAGTCTACCTCGGGGATTTGGTCAACTAATCTCCAGACATTATCATAAGTTATACTGAGTGCGGATGCCTCTTTATGTGATGGCGAGCTTAGAGAACTGAAAGCACTTGTAAATTTGAGAGAATAGATCCTGATTAAAATTTGAAACATCAGATGGGCGACCAGATGGATACATGGTTAAAATCCATGCAGAAGATTCGCTACTTGTCATTTGAATGGGAAAGTAATGCACTAGAAATTACCAGCAAGGAAACGGCACTTAACATTGACGTAATTTCAAACCTCGAAGAATTGGTGTTAGATGGTTTCAGGGGTGTCCAGTTATTTAGGCCAAGTATTTCTGGCAACCTGGTCAAGCTTTCGCTTAAAAGATGCTTGAAATGCCAAATCTTACCACCATTCGACCAGTTCTTTCCTATTAAGGTATTGGTGTTGGATGAGATGACCGATCTGGAATATATCTCAAACAACTTCAAGAACCAACTTGTTTCATAATCAACAACATTCTTTCCATATTTGCAAAAACTCTGGCTCACGGAACTGCCTAAGCTACAAGGCCGGTGGAGAACTAGTTAAGTGAAGAGTCAAGACTTGCCTTGATTTCGGCTCTCTAAATTAGTGATCGACAATTTCTCAAAGTTGGCTTCAATTCCACTTTTCGCAACTCTTGAAGAAGGACTAGTGCTGGACTCAACTTGGTGGAATCCATTCCAACTCACCATGAAGCACAAATTAGCAACTGCAGCTGCAGACGAAGCATCATCGTCATCAAATGTTCATTTATTTCAGCTCTCCAAATTGAAGAGTCTGCATCGTTGGTATTGACGAGTTTGACAGCTCCAAAGCTAACGAAATTGCTTGGAACACCCTCTAGAGCCTTAAAATGTTGAAATTTGATTCTCTTCCTAAACTGACGACTCTTCCTGAGGACCTTTGACACATCTCTAGCTTGACATAACTCCATGTTTGGTGCGGTGGTGTGACAGAAATCCCAGCTTGGATTGGCGAACTCAAATTGTAATGCCCCAAATTCTGCTCTATGTACGTAGGACCGTTACCATGCTTTCTTAAATTAAACGTCCCGACCATCCACGTAGAATCGACTACGTAAATGTGGGCCATTACTTAACGTACTTAACTTAGTTTCTAAATCTAATACTTAGACTAATCGGAAAATTTCAGAATAAAATTTTTTTTTCCTTTTTTCTTTTTGAACTTTATTTTAAAATCGTAACTTGAAAACATTACATACATGAAACGTAACATGTTTCTTATTCATACATGTACAACTTCATAATTTAAACATTTTACGGAAAATCTGTGTAGTGATATGCCACACCGCCCTTCACTTGCTGCATCGTCTCCATGGCCCACCAAGTAAAGCTGCAGGCTTTTTTACTTTTACCTACAGTATGGAATATACTGATGAGCTTTCGCCCAGCAAGTACAAACATCATCTCACAAAAACATGTCAACATCATATAATTTATGCATGATCCATTTATGATTGATTTATGAATCTTTTATGATCAATTATTGACTTGAACTTATTATCTTGATTACATGTGGGCCCCTTGTGTGTACGTATCGAATGCGCGCTCTCCAGAAAAAGTTAGGGTTTGCAAGGTCCCTAACAATTCTAGGAATCATAAACTTGAACTTGAACATGAACATGAATAATCCTCCACCTGGCGGGAGGTTGGTACGACACCTTACTTGTATGTTCTTACCATGTGGTTTAACATTAGTGAACATGCTTCGTGATGTCACTATATCACAATATCATTTTAACCATAACATGGCATATCATAACTTAACATGGCCTGACATAGCATAATCTGGCTTGACATAACATAGCATAACTTGACATCACATACTTGACATAATATACTTGAAAACATGGCATTCTTGAAAACATGGCATAGCATACTTGGAAATATAGCATACTTGAAAATAATATTTACTATTTTCCATACTGTAGGTGAGGTTTGTACTTACTTGGTATGCTCTGTCTTAGGTTTCGTTGCTCCAAAACATGTTACAACAGCAGGTTACTTCCTGCTTATTTAAAAACAACAACATATGAAAAGAATCCTATCATAATCATAAAGTGTTGGTAACCTAACCAACATCTATGCATAACCTTAATTATATGTCCCACATACATATACATGCTAACTCACTTGGTTACAATAAGTAACCTTAGGTTTATGGCTTATCATACGTGGATCATAACTTATTAGGTTACTTAAAGTAACTTTGGGTACTAAGCCCAATCATACATGAATTGTGATGCCCCCTTCTACGTAGGGTCGTCACCTTACTTACTTAACTTAACTTTACTTAAAATTTGGGAAATTTTTTTTTTTGAAACATACTTATAAAAAGCATTTGTCTTTAATAATAGATCATCGGTACTGAAGTAGAAAGTTTACTTAAAGTCTTTAGTATCAAAATAACATATAACATAAGTGGTTTTCATCACATATACTTATATACAAAAACTTCTTGTCATATCAAAAGATTGCGGAATCTATGCGTAGTGGTATCCATACCGCCCTTCGTCTGCCGCCGCATCATCCACACAACGCCCACCATTTAAGCCGCAGGTTTCTTACCTACAGTATGAAATATAACTTGATGAGCTTTCGCCCAGTAAGCACAAACGCGATCTCACAAAACATTTTCATATTCAAAACATCTTGAAAACATAACATTCGTCATATGCATATGCGTGAACCATTTATGTTCATTTATGCAATCCTTTATAACTTGAACTTATCTTCCTCATGAGCCCCATAGTGTACGTACCATCATTTATTTAGTGCGCCTCCAGATACAGTTAGGGGTTGCAAGGTCCCTAACTGCTCTGGAAAAACATAATTGATTATACCCTCCCGCATCAACGAGAGGGCGATAATCCATAACTTTAACATGAAAAACCCTCCACTTGATGGGAGGTCGGTACGACACTTTACTTGTGATATTTTACCATGTTGTTTATCCTTAGTGAACATACCTTATGATGTCACTATATGATAACATACTTTCATCTTATTCATAACATGGCATGTCATCTTTTCATTCATGGTATTTGCAATTATGACATTTTTATAAACATGACATTTTGTAAATATAGCACTTTTGTAAAACATAGCATTTTACAAATATAGCACTTTTCATAAACATAGCACAACATTTTGCAGCATAATTGAAAATAGCATACTTGAAAATATTCTACTAGCTTTCATATTGCAGGTGAGGTTTGTACTTACCTCTCGTGCCGTATCCTTAACGTCGCGTCCTTAGATTGATCGGCAACAGCAGGTCGCTTTCCTGTTATACCAAAAATATAGGATCAGGATCCTTTCGTAAGGTGTTGGTGACCAAACCAACACTCATGCCTAAACTTGGTTGTATGTCCCCTTTACTTATCACACTTGATCTCCATAATCATCCTTCTTCATTAAGGATCATCAACTTTGATTAACCCTTAAGAGGTCACGTTGGACAACCTCTTAATTAAATCCTTGTTCTTTTATTGGTTTCCTTAAAAACTTTAGGCTTCGATTATATATCCTCATTATTGGGTTATCTCCATTAACCCTTTAAATCTTAGCCCAAATATACTGTTGGGTATTCCTTAGGGTTTTGTTGGGTAACCCTTAAGGTCAACTTTAGGTGGACATTGGGTCAACCCTTAACCATCCTTGGGTTTGTAACTCGGATATCACATCCGGCTACCGTTCGTAATCGGTTTGCTTACCAATTTCTCCATAAAACTCCATTTCTTTATTTTTGGAAAACCTTGTGTAACTTTCTTCCAAAAATCCTTAGTTTGCTTGTAAAAATTCTTGCTTCTTTAACTTGAAAGTATTTTGGCTTAAAATCATCATTTTTCCTTAATCTTGAAAATATTTGGTTTGAAACCCCTTTTTCTTCACTTCTTGAAAAATGTGGAATTTCAAACCCGAACCCTTAAAATTCATGGTTTTTGAAACAGATCTTTTATAAAATCATTTGAGGTTGGAGACTGCCTTTGGAACAGTTTCCGTAGCTAAAATAACAGTTTAAAAGCACTTCACAATTTTTTTAGAAAGCATTTTTGTAAAACTCATGTGCAGGATTTCGGATTCCCTGCACACCTTCCATAAAACATGCCCAGTTTAAAAATCGGCTTTGAATTTGAAAAACTTGTCTTCACAAAAGTTGTAGCTATCAAAAAATGCTAAAACTTTCGTGTTTTACGAAAAATCCAGTTCGGCTTGCATTAGTACCAGTTTTAGTTTGAAACTGGCTGACCCTGAAAAACGGAGTGAAAACTGGGTCCAGAGATCAGCCATGGGTTTTGGGGAAAACGGAGGCTGTTGGAGCCTTATTTCGAGATTCTGCTCACGTTGCTCTCTAGTAATGTTGTTCCGAGCAACTTTCATGTTTTAAGTTTTACCTCGTTCGGCCTTTAAAGGCCTGATATGTGAGATCTAGTTTTTCATATAACTAGCTTCTGTAATGAATTGAATGTAAATAGTACATGCAATTTCATGAAAAAGCTTAGTTCAGAGCTCTAATGTGTGTTATGAGTTTTTATAGCTTAATAAAACTCAAAAATGACTGTTTGAAGAAGCAAATAGCCTTTTTGAACAAAAAGAAGTGAAATCGACTCGATTCTACAAAAGTCAAAATTTTGACCGAAAAAGTCAACTGTTGACCGAAAAGTCAAAGTTGGACCAAAATGGCCAAAATTATGACGAAGGAATTTTAAGATCTGCGTTTTGTGAAAAATAATGCAGGAACTAATTTTTATGACAGTTAGAAACTAAAACCACCTTAGAAAAATCAAGCACGCCACATTAGGTCATAAGGCAGAAGGATTTGAGAAAAGACTTTCGATCCGATTTTTTTGACTGTAAATATGAAAAATCCAAACTGTAAAATAATAATTACAGTATTGGAATTTAAATTTTTACAATCAAAGTTTCAAAGTTTTTATCCAAACAAAGCCCTAAATTTTTAAGATATCTCAAAAGAAAATATTATTTTATTCAACAAGAGGTGTGTTGGACCAATAGCAAGGAGACATGTGGACTTTGCCAACTCACTATGAGTTGTCTTGCACCCTCCAATATCCGGACACCTAGCATGCCACAAGCCCAAAAATTTGAAAATTTAGGGGTCAAAATCCTATTCTCAAAAGCTCACAAAGTTGTCTATAAAAGGAGATGGTTTTCTCTATTCATTTTAATGAAAAAATGCAACTAAGTTCTTGCAAAATTTTAGCTCAAAAATCCGAGAGAAAAGGGAGAGTGAGATCAGAAAATTTTTCAAGTCTAAGCCATTCATCTTGCTTCGGGTAGGCTAGAAACCGAGTGGAAGAAAAAGAAAAAAATTCTGCAGCCTCTAGCAGCCCTTGTTGCCGTGGGTTTGGTGCAGGGGAAACACAAGAGAAAAACCAAATTTTGGGGTAAAAATTAGGGCTAGAGAGTTCGGGTGAGTGAGCTAGCAAAAGGAGTGAGAATTGATCAAGTTAGGAGCTTGGATTTGGCTCCAAACAGCCCTCGGGTTTGTGGGAGAAAAGAGAGGAAAAAAATTTCAGATTTGGGGCTAAACTCTCTTGAGTGTCCGAGCAAGGAGAGGAGACCATAAGGGAGCCAAAAATTTGATTTTTGGTGCGTGTAGGGTGAGCAGCCGAACCCTTGGAACCAAGTGGTGCAACCAGAAAATTTTCGGGTACCCAAACCCTAGCCGAAAGTCACTTCTTGGAAGGTAAAATTTTTAAAAGCTTTTTACCAAGTTTAAATGAGTTTTAAGCTTGTGATTTATGTGTATTTTATGCAAAATTTTTGTAAGAGCATAAGCTCCTATGTATGGTTTATTGGCTGCCTTAGATGTGCATGTGTGCTTAGTGCTTGATTAGGTAGATTCTAGGTGTGGTTTGGTTTAATTTCATGCTCATAAATTATGCTATGTGAGTGGTTTGCTAGAATGGCATGTTAGGGTTTTGATGTAGGTAATATGTCCCCAAATTAGGTTATTTAGTTTTGTGCATGTATGTTATGTTTTTATGAGCCAAATGCATGAATGGTGTGATGTATGCTTAGCTAGAAGATATGCAACCCTAGGTTAGTGAGTTCGGAAATTTTGGGTTGCAAGATCACATGGGCGGTATGATAGGGTTAAGGGACGTTAGATGCGCTGCATGCATGTTGACTATCTCCCGATGTGGGCGGTCGAGTTAGAACCCGCGATTTAGGACGTAAAAATAAATGTAAGAACCAAAACTAGCTCTCGGGTTCCAGGGAGCTGTTTCGGTAAAACACAGATTACAGGCCTTTAGAGGCCGAATGGGCAAAAACTTAAAACACGAAAGTTGTAGACTAGGTTGTTTCCTAGTGGCCAGCGCGGCCAGTTTTCCAAAATAAGGCCCCAACAGCCTTCTTTTACAAGAAAACCCGTAAGAGGTCTGTGAGACTCGGATTTCAAAGTTAACCTCGTTTTCGATTAAAAACTGGTACCAATCGGTACAGAATCAGAAATTTCTCAAAACACGAAAGTTTTAGAACTCTTCGAGGGCTAGAACTTTCGTGAAGGAAACTTTTTCAAATTCAAAAGCGATTTTTAACTATAAACTGAAATGCCAAAACTGCGCAGGAATCCAAGAATTTCTGTGCAAGATTTTATAGAACCTTACTAGGAAAAACGTTTTTCACACTAAACACATTATTTCAAGTATGGAAACTGTCCCAAAAGCAGTTTCCGACCCCCAAATATTTTATGAAATTATAAGGCAAGATTTACGAATTTTTACGAAAAAGTTGACAAGATGAAGTTTTAAAAGCTAAGTGTTTTTATGAAGTAGGAATTGAAAGTTAAAGTTTTTAAAGGAAATGGTTTCTAAGTTAAGATTTTCAAAGCAATGTTAGGACGTATGATAACCGGGAATCTATACCCGAGTTATCGGGACTTGGTCCCAAAAACCTAAAGTAAGCCGAATAGGGATTCAAGTTAGAGATCACAAGGGTTAACCTTGGTTGACCCATAAGTAGTTGATCAAAGCCCAAGGGTTGGTGTTGATCTAACCCGACATATTTATATGTGGGCTAAGTGTATAAAAAGGATATCCAACGTATCTTTTTAGATCATGATTCATGATCAACAAGACTACTAAGGTAGTCACCCTCTATGTATGCATGGTTTATCTTTAGGGGGACATATCACCGAAAACCCACATGAATGTTGGTTAGTCACCAACGTGTTATGAGTTAGATTAGAAATCTCATGTACGTTCTTCGATCGAGCAGGAGGGATTCTGCAATTAAAGCTCGAAGAGGAGTAGTCAAGCGACACACGGATAGACGGTAAGTACAACACCGTCTACAGCATAAGCTACTAGTATATATTACTAGATTTTCATGATGTGTTCTGTGCTATGTGTTAGATAACATGTATGCCTTATAAATTATGTTATGTATATGATTATTGTGTTAAGGTAAGACATAATAGAATTAAAAAGGTGACAACAGAATGTATGTTCACTAATAGTAAGAATAAGTAAGTCATTAAGCGCTGTGTCGTACCACCCACGCCAGGTTGGGTTGGACTGTGGGTTGAGTTGGATATGGTTTGGCCGCCCCAACCAATCCATAGTCGCGCGCCGGTTACGAACACACGAGGTAAGGGCCCATAATGAATAAGAATAAGAAAGCATAATGTGGTCAATGCATGCTCTGTGTATGATTGTGTCTATGTTATACTTTCTTTACGGCTTAAGAGTTGTACTTACTGAGCTCTAGCTCACTGTTTTAAGTTTATGCTGTAGGTAAGGAGCCAGCTATGTGATAATGATGCAAGATGGAGTAGCGAGCCAAGGGACTGTGAATGAGTGGATAATGGGTATCGCTACGTGTTTTGTGATATTATGTAAATTATGAGAGATTTTATATTAACCGGTAATTAATATACTAGTACGCAAAAACAGTATTATCTTATGTTTATAGTGTTTTGTCAATGCTATAAAAAAAAAATTTCCGCTGTGTTTTTCAATCACTGTCTAAGTTTATATTATGAATGTATGTTAACAAGTAAGGTAACGGCCTACGCTAGGTGGGTCGTTACATGATATTTTCACTTTCCCGAAACTGGCCAGTTTCATAACCGAAATGGCAGTTTCGGTTGTTAATTCCGTTTTACATCCTATTTCGTGGAATCTACCTCGACCGATCACATCAGGAGCTTATACATTAAACATGTAGCATTTCTAACGTCTCGTTCATACAAGCATACAAATCCCATGGGTCCATGCAATCTCAAACTGAAAACTCTAATCCTTGGTTGCATGATTCTACCTAGCATTCCACACCATTAAGCATCCATCATCTCCCCCTAAGCTAGCAGCCATACATCCACTGCCTTAGGGCAGATTTTTGACCAAATCTTAAGGGACATATCAACCACATCTAGCATGCTTCCTAACCATTTTTCAAGCACAAAATTTAAGCAAACAAGCATCATAATCAAGCCAACCAAACCCTAACCCTAATCAAGCACACACACCAACAAATGAGGGCTGAAAAATAGAATGGACTTATGTCCTTACAAACCAACTTGAATCACCATAAAAATGCCTAAATAGAACTTAATTTCAAGATGGTTTAAGAGTTTTACCTCAAACCCAAGTTAGGGTTTTGAAATCCCAAAACTTCCTTTCTTCCTTCTAGTCCACGGCTTCACCAAGGAATGGAATCCAAAAATTTTTGTTAGCTTTTTCTTGCTCTACCAAAACCGAACTTAACAAGAAAAAAGCTCTAAGGAATTTCCAAGTTTCACTTACCTTTTTCCTCCTCCTCCTCTTGTTCGGCCTCCTTCCAAAAGCTCACCAAAAATTTTCTCAAACTCTCTCTAACTCTCCCCCCTTGCAACCGAACACCCACTAAGAGAAAACCCCAAGAAAATTTTTCAGATTTCTCTTCTCCTTCTCTCCCTCTCTTCCACGGTTTTGAGCTGAAATTAAGGCAGAGTATGGCTGTGTTTTGTGAATAAAATGAAGGGTTTTTATGAGGGGTATTTATAGAGGAAGGGGGAGCCTTGGGTGGTTCAACTTTTTCCTTCATTTATGGCTTTTTGCCATGCTTTGCTTGTCCCCTTAGCTGGCCGAATCTTGTGGAGGAATTGGGGGAGGTGTGCTGCCGAAAATTGAGGGGGAAAGTATAACGACCCACCTAGCGTAGGCCGCTACCGTACTTATTGACTTACATTTATAACATAATAGTTAAATGAAACTTACTTACTTTGCTCATGAAACACAGCGGAAATTTTTTTTTTTTTTTATAGCACTCAAGGAAACTATAAACATAGAATAAGAGTTATAGTACTGTTTTTGTGTACAAGCATATTAACTATTAGTTATCATAAAACATTTCATATTTCTTATGTATAAACCACAAAACGCGTAGCGATTCCCAGTTTCCACTATTCACGGTGCCTGGACACGCTACTCCACATTGTATCATCATCCGCTGGCAGGTTGTTTACCTACAGCACAAACTTAAACAATGAGCTTTCACTCAGCAAGTACAACTCCTATACCGCATTAGACAATAATATAACGTAGGACGTATACCATAAATACATAGCAACATATCGTAACACATAGCATGCATAGACCATTTATGTTCATATTATGTTCCCTTATTTCTCGTATTCTTATTTCTTATGGGCCCTTAACCTGAGTGTTCGTAACCGGCGCGCGACTATGGATTGATTGGGGCGGCCAAACCATTTCCAATTCAATCCACAGTCCAACCCGACCTAGTGCGGGTGGTACGACACGGCACTTGATTTCTTCTTTAAACTTATTATTGGTGAACATACATTCCGATGTCACTTTTCTACCTCCATCCTTTTCTTATCTTAGCATATAATTACACACTTAGTATACTTCGTATAGTACACATGTTATCTAGCATATAGCACGGAGCACTTCATAGAACTCTAGTAATATACTACTAGTAGCCTATGCTGTAGGCGGCGTTGTACTTACAGTTTCCACGTCCGATGTTTAGCTGCTCCTCCTCAAGGTTCAGCGATAGGACACCTCCTGCTTGAAGGAAGGACGTACGTAAGACTTCTAATTCTATCATAATATGTTGGTAACTAACCAACATTCATGCAGGTTTTGGTTATATGTCCCCCTAGTAGAGAAAATCATTCATCCTTAAAAGTGTGGCTACCACAGTAGCCCTATCAATTCTTACATTATATCCTAATAGGTTATGCTGGGTAACCTTTATTCTACTAGGCCTATATACTACGAAATAGGGTTAGGTCAACACCTACCCTTGGCTTTTATTTATAACTAATTACCATAAGGTTAACTAATGCTAACCTTCTTGGTCACTAAAGTCAACCTTTTTCGGGTCAACTTTGGGCTTTAGAGCTAAGCCCGGTAACTCGGGTATTAATTCCTGGTTACCTTCCGTCTAAAAACTTAACTTAAAAATTCACTTTCTTTAAAAAGATTTAACTTTTAACTTAAACTTTGTAACTTGCTTCTTGAAAATTCATAAATCTTGGATCATATTTTTAGAAAATGTTTAAGGGTCGGAAACGGTCTTTGGAACAGTTTCCATGTTTGAAACAGTGTGTTTAGTCCGAAAAACAATTTTCCTAAATTGGTTCTAGAAAATCTTGTACAGAAATTTCTTGATTTCTGCATAGTTTTCACATTTCAGATTATATTTAAAAATCCCATTTAAATTAGAAAAAGTTTTCTTCACGAAAGTTCTAGCCCTCGAAGAGTTCTAAAACTTTCATGTTTTACGAAAATTCTGATTCCGTATGGTTTAGTACCAGTTTTAAATCGAAAACGGTTTTGACATAAAAACTGGGTCTAACAGACCACCTACGGTTTTTCTTGAAAATGGAGGCCGTTGGAGCCTTATTTTGAGAAACAGTCCACGTTGCCCCCTAGGAAACACCCTGTTCTACAACTTCTGTGTTTTACGTTTTTACCCATTCGGCCTCTAAAGGTCTGCAATTACCGTTTTACCAAAACTGTCCAGTGGGAACCCGAGCTGGCAGTTTGGTTTTTAAGTTTTGTTTTACGTCCTAAGTCGCGGGTTCTAGCTCGACCAACCACTTCGGGAGTTAATCAACATTCATGCAGCGCATCTAACGTCCCTTGTAACCTAACCATGCAAACCCACGTAATCATGCAACCCTAAAAACCGAGCCTAAAAGAACCTAGGGTTGCATAATTTTCTACTGTAGCATTCAACATATACACTTCATGCATCATTGGATCACAAAATTCTTAACATACAAGCATAATCTAAATTGGCCTAATGGGGACATATTACCTCAATTAAAACCCTAACATGCCATTCTAATCATTCAAGCAACAAATCATAATTTAGAAACATAAATTAAATCAACCACCCTTAGAGCTAACCTAACCAAACACTTAGACATATATGGGCAGAAAATTAAAGCGCAAATGAGCTTATGCTCTTACATCATTTTTGCAAAAATACACTTAAATCTTGGCTTAAAAACTCAATTGAAAACTTGGTAAAAACTTTTAGAAATTTACCTTAAATTGGAGTTGGTTTCAGCTTAGGGTTTGAATTTCCGAAAATTTCCCTTTGCTCCCCCTTGCTCCAAGGTTCAGCTACCTCCTTTTTGGTACACCAAAAACTGAAATTTTGGTCCCAAATCCTCTCCTCTCCTTGCTCGGCACCCAAGGGCTGATTGTCCCAAATCTGGAAAAAAAATTTTTTTTCTTTTCTTCTAGCAAACCCGTGGCTGCTCCTAGACAAAATAGGTTGCCAAAACTTGCTCAAACTTCACCCATCTAGCTTGCTAGCCTAGCCGAACTTCCTAGTCCTAATTTTTCCCTCAAAACTTTGGTTTTTCCCTTGCCTTTCCCCTGCACCACACACACGGCAGTGGCTGCAATAGTGGCTGGAAAAATTTTTCCTTCACTCCCCCTTGAATCCTAGACTAACCGAAGCAAGAAAATGGGGTTTGGCTTGAAAAAATTTTCTGATCTCTCCTTCTTCTCTCTCTCGGCTTTTGGGTAGAAAAATGGGCAAGACTTGACTGCATTTTACATTAAAAATGAATAGAAGGCTTGGCTATTTATAGACAAAATTTGGAGTTCTTAAAATTAGGTTTTGGCCCCCAAATTTTCAAAATCTTGCACATTAGTGTGCTAGGTGGCCGGCCATAAATGGGGTGGAGAACAACTAATGTTGTTCTAGAGTCCACTTAGACTTGTCACTAAAGGATTGGTCTAACACACAAAGGTGATGCCAAAAATCACTCTTTTTATGATGTCATAAATTAAGGCTTTGTTTGGCTTGTTTTAAATGAAAACCTTAAAACTTTGAGTTTAATAAATTAAATTCCAATACTGTAGCTATTATTATACAGTTTTGGATTTTTATACTTATAGTCTAAAAAAAATCGGATCGAAAATATTTTTCTTATTTTCTCGAATCCTTTCTGCCCCATGTCCTAATTCAGCGTGCTTGATTTTTCTATGGTGGTTCTAGTTTTTATTTTTGTTATCTGTCATAGAAAACGAGTTCCCGCAGTATTTTTCTCGAACTGTCAAACTTTGACTTTTCGGGTCAACGGTTGACTTTTTGGTCAAAATTTTGACTTTTCTAAAATCATGTAGATTTCATTCCTTTTTGTCCGAAAAGGCTATTTGCTTTTTCGAACAATCATTTTTGAGTCTTATTAAGCTATAAGAACTCATTATACACATTAAAGCTCTAAACCGAACTTCTTCATGTAATTACATGAACTACATACATTCAATCCTTAAAGAAATCTAGTAACATGAAAAGCTAGATATCACAATCTACCCTCCTTAAAAATTTTCGTCCTCGAAATCAAAACAACTCAGGGTAGTTTTTCCTCATCGCATCTTCTAGCTCCCACGTTGCCTCTTCGACCTTGTGATTTCGCCACAATACTTTGACCATGGGAACAACTCTATTTCTTAAGACCTTATTCTCTCTATCGAGAATTCTAACGGGCTTTTCTTCGTAGGTTAGATCCGTCTGAACCTCCACTGGTTCTTGACTGAGTACATGGGAAGGATCTGGGACATACTTCTTGAGCATCGAAACATGAAAAACGTCGTGCATTGAGGCTAATTCCGGTGGTAAAGCGAGCTTATACGCAACTCCTCCAACCCTCTTAAGGATCTCGAACGGTCCCGTGTACCGTGGACTGAGCTTTGCTTTCTTGCCGAACCGCATTACTCCTTTCATAGGAGCAATTTTGATGAAGACAGTATCCCCAACCTGAAACTCTAATGGTCGTCGACGTTTGTCCGCATAGCTTTTCTGCCGGCTAAAAGCTACGTCGAGTCTCTGTTTGATCTTCTTAATATCCTCGGAGGTCTTTTCAATGAAGTCCGTAGTTTGCAATTGTTTCTGTCCGACTTCTTGCCAATGAATAGGCGATCGACACTTTCGTCCATACAAAGCTTCAAATGGAGCCATTCCAATTAAGGCATGATAGCTGTTGTTGTAGGAGAATTCGATCAGTGACAGCTTTTGGTCCCAATTTCCCTTGAAATCTAGGACACACGACCTCAACATATCTTCTAATGTCTGGATAGTCCTCTCCGACTGTCCATCGGTTTGGGGGTGAAATGCCGTGCTAAACTTCAATCTTGACCCCATGGCAGCGTGAACACTCATCCAAAATCGCGAGGTGAAGCGCCCATCACGATCTGAAATGATCGATTTTGGAATTCCGTGTAGTTTGACGACTTGTGCTACATAGATTTCTGATAATTTCTCCACTGAATAAGTGGCTTTAATCGCAACAAAGTGAGCCGATTTGGTCAAACGATCGACAATGACCCAAATCGTGTCATTTCCACCCGTAGTTCTGGGCAATCCGACTACAAAATCCATAGTAATCTGCTCCTATTTCCATTCAGGAAGTTTTATCTTCTACAATTCTCCTCCCGAGTGCCGGTGTTCAGCCTTAACTTTTTGACAAGTTAGGCATTTCGACACACATTCTGCCACCTGATTCTTCATGTTCGGCCACCAATAGGTCTCCCTGAGATCCTTGTACATCTTAAAAGCTCCTGGATGTACAGAGTATGGCGTTTGGTGTGCCTCCGACATTATTCGTTTCTTTAAGCCTTCCACGTCCGGAACGCAGATTCTCCCCTTAAAGTGGATTATGCCATCATCGGAAGTCTTGAATTCTGTACCCTTCTCACTAAATAGTCGAGCCTTCAACAATGAAGAGTCCTTCTCTTGATGTGCTTTGATGAAGTCCAGCAGATCAGATTTAAGAGTAAGCGAAGATAACCTTCCCGTTATCAATTCTATATTAAAATTAGCGATCTCCTTTTGTAGTGGCTTGGAAAATGCTTCAATAGACATCAGCATGCCTACTGATTTCCTACTTAATGCGTCTGCCACCCTGTTTGCCTTTCCAGGGTGGTAAAGGATTTCACAATCATAATCCTTTACGAGTTCTAACCACCTCCTTTGCCTCATATTTAACTCCTTCTGAGTAAAAATATACTTGAGGCTCTGATGGTCGGTGTAGATTTCGCATTTATTCCCATACAAATAGTGCCTCCATATCTTGAGTGCGAAGACCACTGTTGCTAACTCTAGATCATGTGTAGGGTAGTTTCTCTCGTGATTCTTTAATTGTCGTGACGCATATGCTACTACCTTCCCATTCTGCATCAGGACAGCTCCTAATCCATTCTTATAAGCGTCACTATAAATCACAAAGTTTCCTGCTTCTACATCAGGGATTATCAACACTGGTGCGCTTGTTAATTTCCTCTTGAGCTCTTGAAAATTCTCCTCACATTTCGGAGTCCACTCGTATTTCTTCTCTTTTCGAGTGAGGGCGGTGAGAGGTGCTGCGATCTTCGAGAATCCTTCCACAAATCTTCTGTAGTACCCGGCCAATCCGAGAAAACTCCTTATCTCCGTGACGTTTCTGGGTGCTGGCCACGAACTAACTGCGTCCACCTTGGTTGGATCTACAGAAATTCCTTCTTTTGTCACCACATGCCCCAAAAAGTGAACTTTTTCCAGCCAAAATTCACATTTCGTGAATTTAGCATACAGCTGGTGTTGCCTCAACATTTCCATTACTAACCTCAAGTGATGCTCATGCTCCTCTTTGGACCTCGAGTATATCAAAATATCATCAATAAAAATGATCACGAACTTATCCAAGTAATCCTTAAATACTCGGTTCATTAAATCCATGAAAGCAGCTGGGGCATTGGTTAGTCCAAAGGGCATGACTAAGAATTCATAGTGCTCATATCGTGTTCTGAAAGCTGTCTTGGAGACATCTGACTCCTTAATCCGAAGTTGATGATAACCTGAACGTAAGTCGATCTTCGAAAATACTGTCGCTTCCCTAAGTTGATCGAAAAGATCATCTATCCTTGGGAGAGGATACTTGTTCTTAATCGTGATCTTATTCAATTCCCGGTAGTCGATGCACATGCGTAGCGATCCATCCTTCTTCTTCACGAATAAGACAGGTGCTCCCCACAGAGAGTGGCTCTGCTTGATGAATCCCTTATCCAGTAACTCTTGTAGCTGTACTTGAAGTTCCCTGAGTTCTGCCGGTGCCATTCTGTATGGTGCCTTCGATACCGGTGCCACTCCTGGTAATAACTCGATCTCGAACGAAATTTCACGTTCTGGTGGTAGTCCTGGTAAATCCTGTGGGAATACGTCCACATATTCCTTGATAATGGGAACATCTTCTGGCGTTAACTTCCTCTCTTGTTTCTTATCCACCATGTTAGCTAAATACCCTTGACATCCATTAGCTAACATTTTCCAGGCCCTTACAGCCGATACGAACTTAGTGGCGGAACTTCGGTGTTGCCCGTGGAAGTTAAACTCATCCTTCTCGCCTAGGCTGAACGTTATACGGCGTCTTCGGCAGTCAATCCTAGCGTCGTATTTTCTTAAGAAATCCATCCCTAAGATCACATCGAAATCATGGAGTTTGATTGCGATGAGATCTGCAAAAATTTTTCTGCCACAGATAATAATGGGAACATTTTGGATCCAGAAATTGGACCTCAAAATTTCACCAGATGGTAAAGAATCATTGAAGGGTTGTTCTATCCTATTTACACTATCTCCTAACTTTTGAGTAAACTCCATGGATATGAACGAATGAGTAGCGCCAGAATCGAATAATGCAATGACATCATAAGTGGTGATAGAAATCTGACCTGTCACCACATGCGATGTTCCTGCCTCTGCATCTCCCTTGGTATATGCATAGATCCTGGCTTGGGGTTCCGGTGCTTCCAGTCTGCCTTGTGCTATTTCAGGTCCCTCAAGCCTAGCTTGTACTGCATGCAGTTGCCGTTGATTAGGGTTACGGTTCTGATACTGTGGTTGTTGATTCTGGTTATACTTGAGGGCAATTTTTCGCATAATGTCCCTCTTTGTCACAAAGGTAGCAAGCATTTGTTCCTTTTCTGCAGACCCCTGGATGTTTCTTTCCACAAGTCTCGCATGTAGGATAGGTGACGTTATTGCCATCGTTTCCCCGGTTGTTCTTCTTTGGCTGAAAGTTTTTCTGTTGTTCCTAGCCGTTAAAATTCCCCTTCCGCTTGTTCTTTCCGAACTGTTTGGGAATTTGACCGGAGTTGCTTGCTTGTCCCTTAGCATTTGCTTCCGTACCCTGACGAGGTTGTGTTGACTTGGCAGCAGCCTTTTCCTCCTTCCTGGATTTAAAAATCTAGGCTCTAGCCTCCTTGTCCCAATTAATCCAGTATTCCGCTCTGATGGCCCGGCTAATACAATCTGACACTGTCTCTGACGGACTACTACCGGCATGCTGCTTCACTATCACAAAATAGTTTCACCGGTTGTTGGTGCTCTACCCATAAGTCATCCAACAAATACTTGAGCCACATAAGCTCACACATAACGGAAGCCATGGCTAGATTCTCTGATTTTGCTAAAGATCTTGAAACTATTGCTTGTTTCCTAGTTCTCCACGAAATTAGAGCTCTTCCAAGAAAAATACAATAGCCAGTCATAGATCATCTTGTGATCGAACATTGAGCCGAATCTGCATCACAAAATCCCCTTAAGAGCAAATTTCCTTTGGCTGGGAAAAATAATCCTTGCCCAGGTGCACATTTAAGATATCGCAAAAGGTGATGAATGCATCCAAATGAGGTTTTTTTGGTTCTTGCATAAATTGACTTAGAATGTGAACCAAATAGCTTATCTCTAGCCTTGTAATTGTAAGATAAATGAGCCGTCCAACTGACCTTCTATAAGCAAATGGACTTCTTAATAGTTCTCCTTCTGTGGGCAAGAGTTTGACATTCTCTTCCATAGGTGTAGACAATGGTTTGGCCCCAAGCAAGCCTACTTCATCTCGGATGTCAAGAGTGTACTTTTGTTGGGATATCAAAATTCCATCAGTAGATCAAGCAACTTTAACACAAGGAAATATTGTAATTGGCTGAGGTCCTTGATGCAAAACTTGGTGAGGGGAAATCTTCTAAGAGCAGCAATTGCATTGTCATCATTGCATGCTATGATCATGTTGTCTACATAGATGAGCACGGCTATGAAAGAATCACCAGAGGTTTTCGTGAAAAGCAAATAGTTGGCCCTAGATTGATGAAAACCATCTTGCTGAATGCTTTTAGAAAATTTATGAAACTAGCTTCGAGAGGCTTGTTTGAGTCCATATGGTGACTTGTTAAGTCGACATACCATAGGTGTCTCCCCTTGTCGACGAAAACCAGGAGGCAGCTGCATATGTGTTGGAAAAATCGAATCCGATATCAGAGTTACGGCGCAGCGGAAGTTTTAAAATTTTTATGCCGTTTTGGAAAAGAATCTCATGATGCATATAACAATAAATTAAATGCATGATCAAGCGTACCTTATTTCTTGGATTCTGAAATTACTAGAGCGTTTGACCAAATTGTCTTCTCTACTATTCTCGAGTTCCACGTCTCAGGGTGTGTGTGGGCACACGGTCTATGAACCCAAGCGACCGGTAATGCTTTCCGAAGTCTAGATCCCTCCTTCTCAATTCCGATGATCGTTGTTGAGAATATGATCCAACTTCTTTCTTCAAAACTACAAAATAGGAACCGGTTAACCTCCTATGAAAGTAATCACTCGGTTTAACCTTCCTCACAGTTTTGATTTCATGGGATTTTCTTTCTTTTTCTCTCTCACAAGATAGCCGAATTTTTGATATGCAAGAAACCCAAATTGTTTTTCCTTTTTTCTCCCAAAAAACATTTTCCTTTTAGAAAAATATCAAAAATTAGTTTTTCAAGAACTCCTAGCCTTTATATAGAAGTCCAATCATTTTCAAAATTTATCTCATTCTTGAAAAATAATTAATATTTATTTTTCCAGATTAATTTTGAACCAAAAGATCATACAACTTTAGGGCTAGATTCATTGAACCTAAAAACATTTTTCCAAGAGGAAATCATCCTCAAAAAATTCAGCCACTTTGAGATAAATCTTGATTGGTGGTTCAAATTTTAAATCAAGAATCTAAACTAATCAAAAAATCCTAATCCTATCTAGATTCAAATTTCTTCTAAACCTTCTCGAATTTAAATAAGATTCACTTATTTGAATAAATATTTTCCACAAACATTATCCATATTAATTAATTTAAATCAATTAAATATTTCAAATTTTCTTTCCTCACAAAAACCATGCACCTCTTTTAATTAGGAAAGAAAAATCCATGAAATAATCTCCATTATTTAAATCAATTAATAATTTAATGTTAGGAATATATTTGAATAATTTTGAAACAAAATTTTCTTCCTTCCATACAATTAAAAACCATGCACCTCTTTTAATTAGGAGAGAAAAATTTTTTTTTCTAAAATTAAATAATTCAAACACAATTTTATTTTCAAAATTCAAATTAACCAATCATATATTGACAAATCATTTTTCTACAAATGTCACATGTCCAATCCTTTCTGGATTGCATATAAGAGAGCATCATGTCTTAATAGACATTACTAAATTCCATTTAAATTTACCGATCTCATTAGGAACAAATCCCGAGACACTATACAGAACTATATGAGCTAATAGAGGGACCCGATGGAAATATGTAAAGAGAGTCCTATAATTGTGAAAAATTAATTCCAGATTAATTATTCATCAATTATCAACTTCAAAACTATTCCATTAAAAGTTTGAAGCTGAACTCCTATTTACATACCATATTACGAAAGCTCTCTCACGTACTGCTTCTTCCATGATTTATTCATCGCTTGCTTAATCCCCATATGTTATCCATGATTGAATTAAGGACTGTTTCCGTTGTACCTTTTCAATCATTTTAACTTAAAGTTTCATTATTCTCCATTGAAAGAACTACTAATTGTAAAACCATACAATTGGTAAATCATCAGAGAACACAAAGTAAACCGATGGCCAAGATCTTGTTATACTATCTTTCAATCCCTGAATAATGCCTTTAAGTAGATAACATGTACTATCGTTAAGATAACTATGGATTTCATATCTATGAATCTTAATTTCTCCATCCATAAGTCATGCACCCAAAAACAAGTATATTGACCATGAATTAACAGTATCCCACCTGTAGTGCATTAAAATACATAAGTCATGAATATGAACTCAAGTAATCATTTCAGGATTAAGATTAATGCAGGATGATAATCAAAGCGTCATTAATTCTTATAAACGGAATTATTAAACCGAATCAATTAACACTTTAGGTCTAGTCCAATGTCATACCTCAATACTGGTATACATTAAAGTTTCTACTCGGAACCAATCCGATGATCAAGACAAACCATCCCTCCAAGGAAGTAGACAACCTTTACAATCTTATCACGAATAAGATCTCCAAATCTTATTCCATCGATTACGGACTATTTATTTAGACTGTTATCAAATTACCACGTCTTCTATGTATACCCCGTATACATATGGTAATTCGATATATTACTAACAGCCTAGAAGTATTTTATGTTTGCTCAAAATAAACATACAATCAACAAATGAAAATAAATAGGACACAACTTATTAAACATGAATAACTTCCTCTTATTAATATCAAAATGTCATATTTACAGAAAATCCCTAATATTGATGTTCTATCCTTATGGTACATTTAGATCCCAACAATAGGGAGTTCTTCAAGCAAATCACCATGAAGGAACGCAGTCTGAACATCCATTTGGTGAAGTAACCAATTATGAACAATAGCCATAGCAAGTAAACAACGAATTGTGGTTAACTTGGCCACAAGTGCAAATGTTTCCTTATAGTCAATCCCTTCTCATTGAGTAAAGCCTTTTGCCACTAGCCAAGCTTTGTTTCGCTCAATTGTGCCATCAGAGTTATGTTTAATCTTGTACACCCATTTATAGCCAATTGGATGATGACCAGAAGGAAGCAGCGTAAGTGTCCAAGTATTGTTTTTCTCGAGAGGAGTTAATTCTACATCCATAGCTTCCTGCCATTTCAGATCTAACATTACCTGTTCATAAGTCACAGGTTCCACAAGCGTAGTAATAGCACAAGCAAATTTCTGATATTTTGGTGAAAGTTGAGCATAAGAAACATATTGGGATAAGGGATGATGCGTGTCTGATGAGGAAGATGATTGGCTAGAGTCAACTGTGGCAGTGTGGTAGAGGTGATAATTTCGGAGCTCTACACTTGGTTGTTTGATTCGATTAGATCGACGAGTGGAAGGAGATGATGACAGTATGGGAGTGTCAAGACTAGTTATAGTCTCACTTGTGGAAAGTATTGGTGGGGATAAAGGACAGGTCATCGGCTTGTAGGGTGCTTGTCTCTGGGATGATTGGTTCTTTTGAGATGTGAGGTTGGGGAAGTACAACCTCATCATTTTGTACTTCTTGCGGATTAGCATGGAACGGAAAAATATGCTCATGGAAGACAACATCTCTTGAAGAAAAGAATTTATTTGTTTCCAAATCACAAACTTGATAACACTTTTTACCAAATTGATAACCAACAAATATGCAATGATGGGCACTTTGATCAAATTTGTGTGTGGGTTGAAGATTAGTGGCATAGCAAAGACATCCTAAGGTCTGAAGATGGTTGTATGTGGGTGGTTTGTTGTGAAGTATTTGATATGGGGATTTATGAGAAGGAAGAGGTGTGTGTAAATGATTTATTAAATAGCAAGTTGTTTGACCACTTTCTCCCAAAAATTTCAATGGCAAGTTTGTTAGAAAACAAAGAGTCCTCCCCTCATTTAAAAGATGGTGATGTTTTCTCTAAACTACTCCATTTTGTTGTGGATGGTAGTACATGAGGGGTAATAATTTATTCCTTTGGCATCTAAGTGGTCTTTGATAGAAAGAGTTTTAATTCTATAATTACATTGTCTTTCCACCCAAGAAATAAAAGACTATAATATTCCTTGTGTTTCAGACTTAAAACTCATGAGATGTAACCAGGTATATCAAGTATAATCATCAACAATTGTCAAGAAATAATGAGCCCCAGAATGAGATTTTATTCAATGTAATCCCCAAATGTCACAATGTATCAATTCAAAAGGTGATTGAGAAGAAATGGAACTAGATGGAAAAGATAAACATGTCTGTTTGGCAAGAGGACAAATTTCACAAACATGCTTAGAATCAAAATAAATTGCAGGATTGACTTTAGTAAGGACTTGAAGAGGACCAAATGATGGATACTCAAGATGGTGATGCCAAAGGTTGGAATGTTTGCAGATGATGTTGGCAAAGGCTAGATTTTGGTCTTGTGCTAGGTAGTAGAGACCATCATGTTGCTTGCCCTGGCCAATCATCTTCCTTGTAGCAGCATCCTACACAACACAAAAATCGGAAAAGAAGGTTATTGTGCAATTTAACACTCATGTTAGTTTACTAACTGAAAGTAAATTAACTCGAAAATGTGGAACTTTGAGGATTTTATCGAGTTTAATTTAAGGTGTAATATGGAATGAACCAATTGACTCAATATATGTCTGACCACCATTTGGCAAACTGATAGTTGTTATGCTTGGCAATCCTTTTGGATTCAACAATTCAAACGAGGAAGTCACATGATCTGTGGCTCCACTATCAATAATCCAACAAACAAATTGAATGTGATGCAAACAGGGGAATTTGAGACGCTGGTGTTATAATACTTGTGGTATTTGCAAAATGCTGAGTGTTAACATCATTGTTTTTCCAAATCATTGCCATCAATTGGTTTTATTTGTCGGTTGTGAGCCTCAGTCCATCATTTGTTGGAAGCGATTTTCGTCCTGTCTCCATTGGCTTGTTTGGTTCCATCTTCACATTGTTAGCACTAGTTTGGCACTGATTGGGAGCTTCACATTCTTACCATGAAGCTTATGTCCTACTGGAAAGCCATGTAGATAGTAGCATTTCTCAATGCTATGATAATCATGATCACAATGGGGACAGTGCAGTGGCGCCTTTTGCTTTTGAACCTGATTTGCATGAGTTGTCTTGGTGTTTTGATCTGCAAGCATGGCATGATGATTCACATTTCCACGATTGAGAGAGACTTCATCTTGCTTTCCTTGTTGAAGAACTAGAGAATAAACTCGACGTGTATCCAGTGGGGCTGCATCAATAAGATTTGAGAATGAACAGTGGCATAACTATCATTCAATCCCATGAGAAATTACATAACTCTCTCTTTCTCATACCTTTTCTTGAGTTGTTCCAATCTGCCACATGAGCAGCATAAGGGCTCATGATATGATGTATGTTCATTCCAAAAAGCTTTAAGTTCTGTGTAGTAAATTGAAATTGATTGTTGTCCCTGCTGTTGTTCCATGATATCTTGTTTAATTTGAAAAATTCTTGAATCATTTTCTTGCGGGAAATGCTCTTGTAGGTCTGCCCAGATTTCTACTCCAGTTTCGGCATAAATCACGCTGCTCGCTATGTCCGGGTGGATGGAATTCAACAACCAGGGGATCATGATATCGTTGCATCATTGCCAGGAGGAGAAAGCGTTATCTATCGGAGATCGTGGCTTGATTGAACCTGTGACAAATCCAATCTTATTATTAGCACTCAGGCTAATTCTCATAGCCCTACTCCACATGCTGTAGTTGTCTCCTTCAAGCACTTTGGAGACGAGAATCATGCCCCGGTGGTCCAAGTGGTGTAGAGGGAAAGCGTTTGAGGCTTCTATGGTAGCCTGAGACGTTTCGTCGTTGCCTTTGTCTGTCATGATAGCGGCTGTAACAAAAGATTAGGTTGTGGAAACGTTCAAAGAATTACAAAGTCACCAGGTTTGGTGCTTTGATACCATGAAAAGGAAACTGAATATTGGAACTTTTGTGTATATTGAATTGATTAAATACAAATGAGAAAGCATATACATATATAAGACATCAGCTAGCCTATTCTAGGAAACTGTGTACGGTCAATCAATTAAAATCAATCAAAAGGAATGGTAAATATACAATCGAAGTAGCAGCAAATCTCATTCCCATAATTATGGGATTCTTAATTCTTTCCCGTAATAAGGTGCAGACTGGGATGGTTAAACACGTTAAAGACTTGCGTTTGGGCAGATGATCCATGTTCAAGTACACCACTCAATCACTGCTACATGCTTTAACATAACATCGCATATATATCCAAATTTTGTTTATCATTTCACTTTCATTGTTTTTTCTTACACGATTTTAATGTTTCTTGAGATTATAACTTTTAGTTTTTTGGGTGTTGTAGAAGCTGTTCAAATGACACAAGTCAGAACCGATCATTGAAAAAATTAATAAATAAATAAATAGGATGACATAATGTTCTATGTTTATTTTTTGTTTCTTTTCTTCGGGAAAGCTAATTCAAAGATGGAAGGATTTGAAAGGATTTGGAACACGCTCAAAGACAATTTTGTGTACAAAACATGTCGAATGTGAATATCTAATGGTGAACATCCTCTGTTCACTTGGTCTCTTAATTAATTTTTTATTTTTAAATCCTGTATATATAAGTGTATTATATGCACACATATTCAAGGTAGACAAGAAAATTACGCGCCCACAAATGGAGTACATTGATTGCACTGTGATTTTTCGTTGATTTGCTTACTGATTTTTACTCATTAGTGACATCAAGACATCGTATTTAGCGTACTTTAACTCATAATCTTTAATAAATCGAAACATTTGTTTTTTTATATTACCTTTGATTAATTCTCTTTTTTTTTTTTTTTTGCTTCCTTTTTTTTTTTAAAAAAATCAGGCAACCATTGCTTATGTTCAGTGTAACTTTTTACAGATTTTCTAATCTAACTAGTAGCTTGACTTAATGCTGCAGAACCAATTGGAGTAAAACTTTAGCCTAAAATTGATAACAATTTTACCCCTGATCTCCTTTGCATTTGAGCAAGTTCACTCATGGAGATAAAATTATGGAATTGGACATTTTTGCACGTGGTTTCCTCAGTTTTTTAAATCTTAATTCTAGCTATTAACTTGTAGATTTCTTCTCAATCCAGGTTGAATCTTGGTGGCATTCTGCTGTGGATTTTAACTCCATTCTCATTCCTCCTGATTCTCATCGCATGCTGCCTTACAGATTGTTCTAGTTTTGTGGCTGAGTTTACTTCTGGTGTGATGCTTATTCTGGATTTCTCTTGGCGTGACTTTCCAAAAAAATGCACTTTTTTTTTTTTTTTTTGCTAGAATTTTTTCCACTAGGTTTTGTCTAGCAAGGTTTGTAACAAGGCATATTTTTTAGTGGTGATCCTCCAAAGTGCGCTCTCTAAAATATGAGTTATATGTTCAAACTTACGGTGCTCACTCTAACCGTTCTTATTCACTTAGATGGTTAGTTCTCCAATTTGAGTGCCCACTCTAACCACTCTTATTCACTTAGATGGTTAGCTTCTCCGGTCTCTTGTTGGTTTTTAGTTATTAGTTTTCTTGCTACAGTTTTTATTTTTTATTTTTTATGGCTCTTGGCTTGTGTTCTTGTGGATATTGGAGTTCTTTTTTATTCAATAAAGGTCGGCAGTGCTGACAACAGATTAAAAAACAAAGTGGACGTCAATATAGTTGGGATGAGTTTAATTTGTTGTGATGCCTGAACATTACATGGTTTATGAAAATGAAAAGCTTGGTATAGAGTGGCCTATTATTTGTTTATTTGATAACTAGTCTGTTTCTTTATAAAAATGCTCTGCTAGTCCAATTCTTTAAGGAATATAGAAGCTCGTATAATATTTCTGGCATACAAAGCTTAGGTCCTAAAACAAACTTCACATTTCTCCGATGCCATAAATTTGACATATCTAAAAAAAAAAAAAAAGTAGAGTGTACGATGTTTCTCAAATGAAGTTATAACTCCTTGAATCATTTAGGATGTCGGCTAAGGATACAACCCATACCCCAACAACACCCCGCGCAACACCCGCCCCCCTCCCCTCTTCTCTCTCTCTCTCCCCCTCTCTCAAGGTCAAGCCTTTCTGTTGTTTCCACTTTCCCCAATTTTACTTCAGGCACTTTCGTAATATAATATTATCTTTTCTTATTGATGAAATTGGGTAGGGAATATGGTAGAAGAAGGTGTCACTAGTTGTGCAAACCTAATTGAGATGTGCTTGTTGTCTTTGATAATGATAATAATAATAACAAAATCAGCATTCGGGGAGCTAATTATTCCTGTTAATAACCCAACATACTTTCAAAAAATAAGCTTAATATTTATAATGGTTTGCTAATAATCAAGCATCTTTGAGAAACAAAACTGATTATGCACATTATACAGGATATGAGGACGTCAGTAGTATTTCCTCCTCTGTTAGAAAGCTAAAACATGCTTAAAACCTCGTTAGAAGAACAGTCCGCAACTACAAACTGGCGAAAGTGCAGAGCATCTCTGGAAGCAAGTAAATTTTATAGAGTTTCAGCAACCCCACTGTTGAAAACTTGGCATTTTTGACTAAGATATGACCAAAGTTGCAGCTATTTGACGGTGGGATTGCTGCTCTTGTCATTACCTGCAATTTTGGTCATTTCTTTGTAAAATACGCCAAGTTTTTAACGTTGGGGTTGCTAAAACTCTATTAAATTTGCTTGCTTCCAGCATCATCAGGTGCTATGCACTTTCACAAGTTTGTAGTTGCGGACAATTATTTTAATGAGGTTTTAAGCATATTTCAGCTTTCAAATAGAGGAAATACTACTGACTTCCTTTTTCAAAGATGCTTGATTATTAGCAAACCATTGTAAACATTAAGCTTCTTTTTTGGAAGATGCTTGGTTATTAACAGGAATAAATAGCTCCCCAAAATTTCCTATTTTGTTATTTATAAAATAAAAAAAAAAAAAAAAAAAAAAGGATGACCTGTTTGAGCTGGACGGTTGAAAGAAAATCAATGCGTATCCATCTAGATTTGCAGCGCAATCTTGAGCTGTCTGCTGAAGAATGTTACTAATTTTAGGCGGAAAATGAAGCTACAAAAACCAGTATACCATACAATTTTTACCTTACAATGGACCAGGTTCAATATATCAGGCATCCAAACCATTTTAACCAATCCTCTCAGACAACTCAGAAACAAGAGCATACTTGTTGCTCTCGTAACAAGCTGTTGTTAAAGCAGCCATTGTTACACGGTCGATGTTGCAGTCCTTTTCCACCAACTTGTGAAAGAACAATGCTGCCATGCCAACTTTCTTGTCGTTGCAAAGTTTCCTGATCAAGGTATTGACAGTGCGGATCCAAAGTCGTTTGTCAAGCCTTTCTAAGATAGCCATAGCAGCAGAAAAGTTTTCTTTCTTGCAAAACTCGTAAGTTAATGTAGCCCTCGTAACTTCACAAGGTGACAGTCCTTTGTCTACCATGGTGTCATAAAACCTGCGAGCCTCCTCCAACTTCTCCTCTTTGCAAAGCCCACTAATCAGGGCACCATAAGCAATACTGTCGGGTACACAACCATGGTCAGTCATTCTTTGGAAAAAATTTGTGGCCATGGTGACATTTTTGTCCCGACAGTACCCGCAGATCATAGAAGTATAAGTTTCTTTTGACGGAGTCAAACCATACCTTATGGCATCCTCAAAGAACCTCTCACTTTCTTTCATTCTGTTCTGCCGGCAGAAAAAGGCTATCAAACTTGTGTATAAGTGAATATCTGGTTGGAGTCCAACTTTGACCATCTTATTGAAAAGCATTAGGGCTCCCTTAGTCTCACCTTTCTTGCAGTGCTCAGTTATAAGAATGGTATAAGTGACTCTATCAGCGTGTAATCCATCAAAAGATGCCTTCTTCATCAGTTTATAAGCCTCCAGGATTCTACCCTTCTTCAGCAAGCCATCAATCAGCGCATTGTAAGCATAAATATTAGGAACAAAAACCATCAATTCTCATAGAATCCATCAACTGGTATGCTGTTTCAAAATTTCCAGCTTTACAATGGCCATCAATGAGAGTAGCATATGTATTCGTATTTGGAACCAATCCCTGTTCTTTCATTTTGTTGAACAACATCTCTGCACGATTCATCTTCTCTTCGCTGCAATATCCGCTGATCATGCTAGTATAAGTATGTACATTAGGCTTGTAGTTGTCACTCCGGACAAGTTTAAGAAACAGTCTAAAAGCCTTTTCAGTCCATCCCTTCTTGCAAAGACCGTTGATCAATGCTGTATGCGTATAAACATTAGGTCTCCAACCTTCACTAACCATTTCCTCCAACATTTCAAACGCTTTCTTTACACTGCCCCTCTTGCACAGCCCATTAATTAAAGACGAATAGTTTATCAAATTAGGACTTAAACCCATCTCAATCATCTTATTGAAAAACCAAACTGCTCGATTTGCAAAACCCTTTTCGCAAAATGTACAAATAACTAGAGTTAATGTCGCATTATCTACAACAAAGCCCTTATTAAGCATTTCAGTCAGCCATCTGTCTGCCTCCAAAACGCTACCAATCCTACAATGACCAACAACCATCGATCTGTAGCTACAATGATCAGGAGTGACCCCTCTTTGACACATTTCCTCAAACATCTTCTCTGCGTACTCAATTAAATTCATTTCACACGCAATCCCAATGACACGATTCAAAACGTGTGTGGTCAGCATAAGACCCTCGTTTTGCATATCAAGAATCATATCACCTGCTTCTTTCAACCTCCCAATTTCAGCAAAACTCCCTAACATGCACTGCAACACTTCATGGGCTTTCTCTGAATTTCCATTACCAATCAATGACATAGCACAAACTATGTAAAGTCGCATGAAATGGCGGAACTTTGAGAACCCAATAGCCCAATAAAAGAAACTCAACGCAACCATGGAACCTCCCTCATCTGCCAGTGAAGCAACAACAGTTATTGCGTGTTCATGAGTCATAGAATCAGTATCAACATAAAGGTTTAGCTTGGGAGGAGATTGTCTTCCATGGCCATGCTGATAATAAGATTCAAAGACCAACGAACAAATTGTTCTAACAATGGACTGGGATGATGACAATGAAGAGGAGGGGGAGGAGGAGGAGGAGGCGGAGGCGGAGGTAGCAGCGGGGATGGTAAGCAAATAATCATGACAAGAGTGTGAACAAAATTTTTTGGGAGAAAACAGAGAGTATGGGGAGGTATACAAGAAAGAATCAAGGGATGAAATAGCCAATAGTTTCTGCTGAAGTCCAACTCCATGAGATCTAAGATATAGAGGAGACAACATTAAACAGAAAGGTTTATGGAGGGTTAATGAGCTTATACTATGTCCCAATAGCTTTAGCATGTAATGGCATCTTGTTGTACTTCCACATTCATCTTCACTATTATGACCACCAACTAATCACCAAAGTGCCAAACTTTGCTGTAAATTAAAGCGTCTATTCCAGCGAATCACTCCCAGATGTAGTTCTAATTCCGAAACAGAAATAGCATTGTCAGAAATCTATCTTGAAACCCTCATATGCAGATAGTTGCAGTAACTTAACAAGCTCTTGCTCGATGTTGCTCTTGTTCTCTCACCTTGGAACTTGAGACTTTGTTGCTTTGTTGCATAAACTAACTGCTGCATTGGAGATTTCTGGCATGAACCCAGTTCTTCAATCAAATTTGTTAACATCTGAAAACATATAGTCAACCCCACAAAGAAACAACATTAGATACATATAAAAGAGCTTATATCAGAACCAATTATGAAAATTTACACATAAAGAATGCATTTACAATAATATCAATATATATATATATATATATATATAACATAAGACACTGATTTCAGCAGTTCACAGCCACACAAAAAAATCAGAGCAAAACGTTCAAGATCATAGAAGTTCATAGAAATTCACAGCCTGACACAATTGGAAGCTATTACAGATTACAAGAGCCAAAACTAACTACTTGGGAACCAAAACTACTACTTTTATTGGAATAAACGAATTTGTACAGATTAACTTGATTATTGCAACAAAAACAACTTAATCGTTCGCCAAAAAAAAAAAAAAAAAAAAAGGATGAAGAATGAAAAATGTAGGAACATCTGAATGCGAAAGCCGCAAAGGAAAAAGCGACAAAAGCAAGCATATCTGCTCCCAAAGAGTAATATCGGCAATGAATAGGGCTGATTGCGCGATCAGTCATCGACATAAGGGCATCAGTGACGCTCACTGATTGCCTTTTAAACTTTTTCATCTTAGACCAAAAGAGATTGAAAAAAGCTATGTAAAATCAAAACTACAAGTCTAAACTAGAGATAGATAGAGGATGATCAAATTACCTAACGAAATATGGCTACGAAATGGAAGAAGTGAAAGAGAGAATAGTACCGAGTATTCGTCAAGAACAGAGCAGAACAGAACAGAGTCTTCGGCGGCGGCGTAAGAGACTGTTGGCGGAGGTGGCTTCGGCTGCGTAAGGGACTTGCCATGGGCGCACCGATGCAGGCTTATGCGGCGGCGGCGGCGGCGGGGCGGTAGAAGGAGTCGGACTCGGCAGCCGGCAGGCTTCACGCGTGAGTGAGACTCGGGAGGGAGGAGGAGGAGGACTGACGTCTGAGACGCTCCGGAGAGTCTTGTGAGTTTCTGAGACTGAGGAAGTCATAGAAGAGTGAGACACAATAGAGAAATTTGCGAGAGTGTCAAATGGGGTACTTCTTGTAAGCGACACCATTAGTGACTTTTTTTTTTTTTTTTAATTCAAGAAATACAATAAATTATCGAAAATTAGAATGTGTTGATTATTTTTATTCGCTTCATCTAATAAATAACCTAATCTTTTTATTAAACAAAATGACTATTTGTCATTTTTTTTTTATATTTGATCAATCACTGATTGATCAAATTAATTATATTATGTGATTAATTATTGATTGATCATTTAAAAAAATTAATTGATAATTTTAAAAAAAATAATTTGAACTGATTTTTAAAAATTTTGATCATTTATTAAAAAAACTTCTTAAAAAAAATTTATTTAGCTGTAAATTTCTAAATTTTTTAAGTATTATATATATATATATATATATATATATAATATCTAACTTAATTAATAGTTTGGGGTTGCTTTGCTTTGCTTTGACAAAATATATATTTTTACTTCCAACAAAGGGAGAAATTGTTAGAGTAATTGGCCTAAATAGTCCATGAACTCTTTTAAAGGTGATCGTTTGGTGCTTTTTTTTTTTTTTTTTGGATCTAAATAACCATAAACTTCTTATTTCTTAGCCAATACAATCATTTCCGTTAAACTCCATTAAATTTCTAATAAAATCTCGCTGAAATTATCATTTTTGTAATAAAAAGACTAAAATAATCTCCCTCCTTCCCCGTCTCTCTCCCCCTTTGCTCCCTCCCTCCCTCCCCCTCCCCCTCCCCCCCTCCCCCCTTGCCTCTGAACCCAGTTCTAGGTTCAGCCACTACCCCACGAATCCATATCTAGGTTTCGTCACTCTGTAAATTTCTAATAAAATCTTGTTGAAATTATCAGTTTTGCGGTAAAAGGACTAAAATACTCTCCCTCCCTCCCCGTTCCTCTCCCCGCTACACTCCCTCCCTCCCTCACCACCCCCCTCCATGCCTCCAAACCTATATATGGGTTCCGCCGCCGCCTCCCCCACTAACCCAGATCTAGGTTTCGCGCCCCTCGCCCCCCCCCCCCCCAAATCTTTAATTTTTTTAATGAATTTTTAATTTTTTAATTATTTATTATTAAATTACTAAAATACTATCTCAAATTAGACCAAAATACTCATTCTGTTACAAATTTAACAGAAAGGACTATAATGGCCAACATTTAGAGAGTATAGGGTCACCTCAGCCAAAAAATAAAAACAAAATGAGGACCAAACTGTCACCTTCCTTTTAAAAAGTTCATGGACTACTTGGGCTAATTACTCCAACTATTAAAATGTATTATTGTTCATGCCAATGACTTTTGAGTATTTTTATCAAACAAAATATTTGCATCGTACTTTGTGTAAATGACTTGTGGGGTCTCCAAAAACATTACCAAACTAGTGCTTAAAAGTTTATTGATTAAGAAGACAACCTAAAAATCCACCACTCGTCCTAATTGAGTTTTGATTGTGTCCTTACATCCTTAACTAGGAATATTTATCAAAATGACAACCTTAAAAAGTGCAATTAGCAAAATCAACTAGTTTCGTTTCATCTTCTTGCTTATTTTGACTTTCAAGCTTTATGTTATTTTATCTTAGAGAAACCCATTTATTAAATTCTTTTAATATAAAATCATTATTACAGTTATAAATAATGATCGAGATCTCTAATCGTGTTATTAACTTTTTTTTTTTTTTGAATAAAACTCTCTTAACACTTATGAATCGTGCATCTAACATACTGAGATGTAAAACCATGTCAATTTTTTAAGCCCAAAAAAATCATGAACTTAGGTAGTTAGGAGTTGTTGCTTCGAAAAGTTTAAGTTCGTAAGATAAATAAGTACAAACCTCATATTTAGTGTGGAACAGAATGTTATTTGTTAATGGGCTATGTTACTACAAATCGTCGGGATATTGTGATGAATATATGAATGATATGATTACTCCTGATTTAGTTTGTAACGAGTTTGATACCCGTGCGTTGCACGTGGAGAGAAGAAAAAACAAAAATAGAAAAAATTTACTAATATATAATAAAAGCAGTTAATTTAGATATAGATTATAATTACATTAAGTATTTTTTTTAGTATTTACTATTGTAATATTAAAGTACACACATTTGTCTTTATATTAAAATATCTGAGTTATATATACAAACAAATATATATAGATATATGTTTGTAAACAAAAGTTTTACAAATCAGATAGTTTTTGTTGAGTTGTCGTCAACCATATTTAACTTTCTTCAGCTTTTCTTCTGATCTGTTACAATGAAAAAGAAAAATTTGTTATTTTATATTTGTAAATGAAATTGATGTAAGTATGATTACATAATATGTGATTATATATAATAGATTATTATACCTTGCTTCCTTTCGTTTTTTGGATGAATCAGCTGAAAATGGTTATATTTCTGGTCCAGGATGTTGGTGTTGGGGACTGAAATAATAATAAATTTATTTATATAATAGTTATATATATATATATTAAGTAAAGGAAATAAAAATTTAAGAAATTATAAATAGTAATGTACATTGATTCAATTTCTTCTGTTATGGATTTCAGTCAAACGGAGTTGTTTTTTTTGCAGTTTTTTTGTTTATGGTTGTGGTATTTTTGGATCCAACGGTGCTAGTGGTTGTGGGATATGTTGGGGGTATTTAATTGGTGGTGCAAGTAAGAACATTGGTGATTCATCATCGTCAAAGGTTTTCACAACTGTTGCATCAATAAAAGAACCTCTTGGACGAAATTGAATCGAAAATATTTTCAACATGCCTTTAAGTTGATCAATAAGAGGGGGAATGATGTTTAGATCAGTGTATCCATCTTGTATTGTTAGTATGGAGCATGGTTTTTTTACCAGTGCTTGAACAGTTTTTTCAAGCATTACAATGTTCATTCCACCAGTGCTATCTTCGATTCGAGCATTGATTTTGTACCTGTTATGAATATAGAAAAGTTAAAATAAATTTATTATTTAGAAGTATTTAATATTATTTTTATAGTAAAAGTAAAAAAATTACCAGCCAACTGGCATTTTTGTTAAATATCCGTGAGTATCACACCACCATGAGGTTCCTGATTGTTTCACACGTTTGTAGCATCGTGGACAGGCATTGTAAAACCAACCTTGTTGCGCATTAAGTTCAGTGATTGTTGCTTTTGTAGTAAATTTTTTATCCTGTTGTTTGAATATAAAATATTTAATAAATTATATTTTATAAATAAGATGTAATAAATAAATATTTACCTGATTTTGGTATGCATCTAAGGCTCGGAGCTCCGCTATTGTCATTCTATTCATAATTTTTTGCTCTTCTAATGTTATCGGTTTTTGGGTTGATGGAACAATAAAATCTATTCTTTGAATAGAATGACTGAACCTGTAAATAAATAATATATTAAACAATAGAAAATTTTTTTTGGTAATCATTAAATATAAATTATGTTAATATATTTGTAATAAATATTTATAATACCTTTTTTTGAATTTTTTTGCATTCAGCAATATCTAGTTCAAGATAAAATGAAGTTCCAGAGGTACTTGCTACATAAAGTCCAGTATATTTATAATTAATGAAATTAATAATTAAAAATGCTTATTATTTTTGTTAAATATAAATTTGTAGTATTTTATATTTTATATATACTTACCAAGATACTGTTTTACTGCCATGGCTGTAAAGGCAATTATCACTGGTTCTGATATTGTTTGAACTGTATTTTCGTCAAAAGTTTTGTCAATTTCTCCCCAAAGAGTTATATTCAGCGATTCCTCTCTGCAAAATATAAAGGATTTAAATTAATAATATATAAATAAAATAATTTAAATTTATTGAAAATATATTTATAATAATATATATTTTTTAATTACCTAATGTTCTGAATTATTAGGTTTCATCTTTTAACCAATCTGTTGCCTATATTGGATTCTTCAATGCCTTTAACAGATATAAGGCGACCAATAACATCTAGTATAACATTATAAATACAATGTTATTATTTATTAATATTAATATAATAAATATTTAAAATTTTAATTAACAAATATAGATATTATATACTATATATTATGTACCTGAAAGAATGTCATTAATATCAACTCTTGATGTTAATTGATCGTACTCTACAAAATTAAATTTGTATCGAGGTATTTCTAGAATATCTTCTTGAACTTCCTTAAAAATTGTTGATCTTGAAAATTGTAGCATTGCTCTGTGCGGAACGATTTTATATCTTTGTTTGTTGTTTGAAACGAAAAAGTTACTGATTTCATATATGTTGTCTTCTTGTATTATATTTGTAATGAAATCCGCATCTTTTGCACGAAAAAAATCCTTGTATTGCTTCATCATGTAAAAAATACATAATAAATTTTTGTTATTTATAAATTGATTAATAATAAAAATTGTTAATTATTATTAAATATCAATTTCAAAAAATATAAATGTAATTACCTGTTCATCAACTAATAAGCAGTCAACGTTTATTAAACGACCAGTATTGTAATCGTATTCCTCCATAAGCGACAAACTCGTGCACAGATTGTCTCATATGGTTCTCCTGGTTTTAGTATTCGTAATGGACTGAACATGTTCTATAGATAATAAAAATATGTCAATAAATTAATTAAATAATTGATAAGCCAAATTTAGGAGATCAAATTTATAACAATTGTCTAATAATATAATATTTAAACAAAGTTTATATTTATTAAATATTAAATTTTTTTAATAGATTAATAATTTTGATTAATTTTATGTAATCTTTCTTTGTAGACAATATTTTTAATATGATTTGAATATTTATTAATTGAATCATGTATTAAAATATGTAAACCTTGTGATAATATTACTCTAGATAGTGCGACATATAATTGTCCATGACTAAAAATTTTATTTTCTAAATATAGTCCAACTTTATTTAATGATTGACCTTAACTTTTGTTTATTGTCATGGCATAACATACTTTTAAAGGGAATTATCGTCTTTTTAATACAAAAGGATATTTGGATTCATTTACAGCCATTTCTATTCTTGGTATATAAACTTTTTCACTTATATCGTTAGAATTAATAATACGACATTCAACAATTCTATTTGTTAGTTGTGTTATGATAAGTCTTGTTCCATTATATAATCATATTGATTGATTAAGATTTTGTATTAACATAACAGGAATTTCAATTTTTAATTGTAATTTATGTGGAGGTAATACATTAAAATTAAGAGTGTGTAAAAATTCAGAAGGATATAAAAGATTTAGTTCATCAAGATTTTCGAATGATGATAAATAGTATCATAACTATAATAAATTTTGGTTTCTGTAGGTACTAAGCTTAATAAGTATTTATTTATTGCACTAGTTATTGTATTTTTAGGTGTAATGATTGCTCTTTCTTTTAAATAATTAATATTATTAAAATTATCTGAAAATTTTTCATATATTGTGGTATAAATGCATTCAATAGAATTTGCATCATATGGGATTATATATTTTTCGGGTATTTTAATCCATGTAGCATCTTCATTTTTGATATCTTTTATTCCATCTGTTGTTCCATTACCAATATTTAAAATCCATTCAGAGAAGTTAGTAATTTCTATTTGTTCATTAATGTCGCAATTAAGTTTTTTTAATCGCGTATTTTCTGTTAAAGTAAGTATTCGGAAATATGGCCAAAGGTAAGAATTGTTTATCGTTACATCTATTATATTTTCTTTTGTTCCATTTGGAATAACTGGTAATATTTGTCTAAAGTCACCACCTAATATAACTGTCATTCCTCCAAAATGATGATTAAAATTATTTTTTTAAATCTTGTAGTGTTTTATCTAAAGCTTCAAAATAATATTTATTTGTCATAGGTACTTTATCCCATAAAATTAATGTTGTTTTATTAATTAATTTTGCTAATTGGGTACATTTTTTTATTTGACAAGTTGAAAATTTATCAGTCAAAAGTGGTATGCGAAATCTTGAATGTGTAGTTAGACCTTTTAGTAATAATAATGAAGTTATGCCAGATGATGCTACAGCTAATACAATTTTACCATTTGCTCTAATTTTACTAATAATTACTTTCCATAAATATGTTTTTCCTGTACTGCCATAGCCATATATGAAGAATAAATTATTTTGTTTAATTTTTATTGCTTCTAAGATTTGATTATAAATAAATTGTTATTCTTAATTTAGATTTTGTACTAAGTTAAAATTTTCTTCTTTCAATTTATCTTTATTATAATTAAGTTCTTCTCTTAAAATATTATTATTTAAATCTTCAATTAATGATCCGGTGGGAAGTGGAAGATTATAATGTAATAAAGAAGATGAATTTAAATTTAATAATTTTTCAAATTCATATAATACAAAATTATATGTTTCATTTTTAGGAATTTCAAAATTTGGGTTATTAAATAAGACTTTTATTTTGTATAAAATATCATCACATTTTAATTTCCAATGTTTTTGTAAAATTTTTTTTAAATCAGAAAGATTGCAAAATATTAGTATTGTAATAAAAAGTTGACACAATTGTGTAGATGTTGACCAAAATGATGCTTTTTCTATTGATTTATCCCATTTTTTATTATCTCCTAATAAACTTAGGGCATGACAGGCTGCTTGATTTATGGGATAAATAATATTATTTACTGTTTAAAGTGATTCATAACTTATTGAACTTTTTTAATGATTTAATAATAATTTTAAGTAATATAATTCGCTGGAACTTGGATGATACAAAATGTTCGTCCTATAGTATGTCCATTTTGTCTATGAGTCCAAATCTTATTTTTATTATTCCAAACGAATTTTGTTGGAAATTATGTATAAGTAAGTTGTCGAGCATCTTCATTGGTTTTATTGATTTCTATCCATTATATTAATGTTGTTTTTTTAAATTAGTGGTTGCTGTATTATATTTTGCAATTGTTGATTTTTATGAAATATAATATTTTGCATATTTGGTAAATGAATGGAAAGACGTTGAATAGCTGGATTTCTATGATGAATTGGATATTCAAATGTTCTTCAAATTGCCTCATAAGGTGTAATATATCGACAAATAAGATAAGTTTTTATTTTATCATCTTCTTTATAATTTATTGTTTTATTATTTTCGGTAATAATATTATCTTCAATAATGGCCCTTATTCGATCTGGACCTTTTGTTAAGTATTTAAATAAATATTTAATAAGTATAGATTGAGAACATATTTCGACATTAATATGTGCACGATATTTTAAGTATAAAATTATATTAAAAGGAATAACATATTTATTATCAAGTTTTATTCTTTCTTTAATAATATTAAAATCTGTGTTTCTATGACGATAATTTACAAAACCATTTTCTTCCATAGTTGTTTCAATTTTTATTTGTTTTTCAAATTTTTTTGAACATTTTGAATTTTTCATACATGATGCAGATATTTTTGTATATCCACATGGTCCATGTATCATATATTCAATTATAATTTTATAACCTAAAGGATCAATTATTGGATTTGAAATTTCTATAGAAATTATTTTATCTATTTGTATTAGATCATGATATTTATGTTCAGGATATAACCAAAATAACATATGACAATTAGGTGATCCACGTTTTTTAAATTCTACTACATATAAATCTACAGTTGAAAAAAAAAGTTAGAATAATATAATTATTAATTTTTTATTTTTTAAAATAAAACATTATAATAAAAAATTAAAAGAAAATATATCTGAATTATACATATAAATGTTAAAAAAAAAATTTTGAATTACTAATTCATTTAGTTAAAAAAAAAAGGACTTAGGTAATAAAAAAAATTACGGAAACAAATATTAAAATAAAATATTACAAATAAAATTTATTTCCCTCATAATAGAAAACGAAAATTTTTTAATTTAAAAAGTATAAATAACAAAAAAAATTAAACAAAAAAATGCAAAAATTAAAGGTATAACAAACATGTGGAATAAATTTAATAAAATAAATACTAATTAATTTAACAAAGAAATATAAAAATGAATATAAGTTAAAACAAATTAAGAAAGAAAAGTATTACTCTGGGTTTTATTATTTTTAATTTTTGCTAGTTCAATATTTTAAATTTTTAACATATTATTTAACATGTATAATTTTAGTTTTTATAATTAGCAAATATTTAATAAAATATAATTTTTAATTTATTAAATTTTTTTCTATATTTATTATTAATTTTTTTTGTTAATTAATACAGTTTTTATATTTATAAATTTTTATAAGTTATTTTTTGAATTTATTATTTTAAACTGATTTATATATTTAATATTATAATTTAATTATTTTGATTTATTTTTTAATTATATAAAAACGTTTTTTTGTTGGCTTTTTTTTTTTTGTAAATTATTTATAAATACTGGACTTATATATCTTTTTTTTTGTTTGTATTTGTTTTTTTATTACTATTATCATATTTCGTTAATTTTAATTATTGAAAGTCTTTCAATATGAATTATATATATTTAAGAACTTCGTATTTGTATAAATAAATTGTTTCAATTTGGACTTTTATATATTCATTTGTTTTTTTTTTTAATTTATTGTTAATTTCATTTTACAACACATGTTGTATTATTAAACATGTGTTATATCATTAAAAGTAAAAATTTCAGAAATATTAATGAAATATATAAACAAACATGATGTTTTGTTTAGTTAACTTTAGTTAATTATAATTTATGACATCTAATGAAAATATTAATGTATATTTTAATTTTCTAACTTTTTTTTGATATAAGAAATTATATTGATTAAATTAAATAATAACTAACCTAAATGATTTATATTCTTTATAAACTGTCAATTTTCTGCAATACAAATTCAAAGTAACTAAAAATGTATATGGAAGAAAGTATCCACTATTACATTATCAAATTACATAATACAGATAAAAAAAAATTACAATAAAATTTACAATACTTGTTAACTATAAACACTGTTTTATACAAAAATGCTAATAATAAATATCAACATCTTAAAAACTTAATAAAAAATAACATAAACCCCTAGGTAATTAAAAAAAAAGGGAAAAAATTATATAAAGTTACAAAAAAAAAAAAGATAAAAGAAAATAATTATATAACAATAAAATCATAATCGGTAAGAAAGAAATAGAAACAAAAAAAAAAAAAAAAAACTTATAACATAATCAAAATCTCATATAACAATCTAAGTAAACAATTTAATATACACATAACATAACAAATGTTCTGAAAATTTTAAATAAACAGCTTGTGGAAAAAAAAAACTAAAATTATTATATTAAGCTCAGATCTCTTATATGATAAGCATATCTATAAAGAATAACTCAATTAAAATTCAACTGTGTCTTTTGTAGCTACTAGATGAAACGTTTGGGATTTTACAGTGAGTGAAAAATTAATAGCCAGAAAAAAAGATTGATAGATAGAGAAGAAAACAATTTTGTGTCTACCAGTTAGTGATGTATAGTGTTTTGCCATTTTTATCCTTGAAACCCTATTTGTGGATTTCTTTTCTATACATGCAATCTAAAGACAGAGAGAGCAAGGGAAAGAAAAAAAACCAAGAAGAAATGAACATTGAGAGGGGCAGCGGCAAGAGGAAGAGCAAGACAAATATAGGGTTTCAAGAACCAAAAAAATGCCGACAGAGAGAGAGAGAGAAGCAAAAAAAAAAAAAAAAAAAAAAGAAAGAAGAAAGAAGAAAAATCAAAGAGAAATGAATATTCAGAGGAGCGGTAGCAAGAGGAAGAGCAAAACAAATATAGGGTTTCAAAAACCAAAAATATGTAGACAGGGAAAGAGAGAAAAAGAGGAGTAACAGAGTATAAAGAGAAAAAATTAGTTAAGATAGAGAACGGCAGAGGGTAAAAAATGAGAGCAGAATAAACATTAACTCAAGTAAACAAAATAATAACATATTTAATACTATTTTGTTCTCTAAAGAAAAATGACATCCAAACTCCCAAACATCCATAGCAACTATAAAGACTGCATAAAAGAAAATAATTATATAACAATAAAATCATAATCGGTAAGAACGAAACAGAAATGGAAAAAAAAAAAAAAAAACTTATAACATTATTAAAATCTCATATAACAATCTAAGTAAACAATTTAATATACACATAACATAACAAAATGTTCTGAAAATTTTAAATAAACAGCTTGTAGAAAAAAAAAAACTAAAATTATTAGATTAAGCTCAGATCTCTTATATGATAAGAATATCTATAAAGAATAACTCAATTATAATTCAACTGCGTTTTTTGTATCTACCAGATGAAATGTTTGGGATTTTACAGTGAGTGAAAAATTTAATAGCCAGAAAAAAAGATTGATAGACAGATAAGAAAACAATTTTGTGTCTACCGGTTAGTGATGTATAGTATTTTGCCATTTTGTCCTTGAAACCCTATTTGTGGATTTCTTTTCTATACATGCAATCTAAAGAGAAAGAGAGAGCAAGGGAAAGAAGAAAAACCAAAGAGAAATGAACATTGAGAGGGGTAGCGGCAAGAGGAAGAGCAAAACAAACATAGGATTTCAAGAACCAAAAAAATATAGACACAGAGAGAGAGAGAGAGAGAAGCGAAAAAGAAGAAAGAAGAAAAATCAAAGAGAGATGAACATTCAGAGGAGCCACAGCAAGAGGAAGAGCAAAACAAATATAGGGTTTCAAAAACCAAAAATATATAGACAGGGAAAGAGAGAGAGAGTGAGGAGTAAGAGAGTATAAAAAGAAAAAATTAGTTAAGACAGAGAACGGCAGAGCGCAAAAAATGAGAGCAAAATAAACATTAACTCAAGTAAACAAAATAATAACATATTTAATACTATTTTGTTCTCTAAAGAAAAAAGACATCCAAACTCCCAAACATCCATAGCAACTATAAAGACTGTCAAATAATATGTATTAGTTACTTATGATATTCCATCAATGATCTCATATTCAGCAACATATACCAAACTAAGAAAAACATCTGGTATATGCATTATTTATATCTAAAGTGAGATCATCATAGCAAGTTATATATTTTTTAGAAAAATTCCTTTCAAAAATATTTACACTATCGGGGAGGAACAGGAGGGAAGAAACAGAAAAAACAATGACAAAAAAGAAATCAACAAACAAAAATGAAAAAAAAAAAAAAAAAGCAACACCTATCACAACAATACTCATCAAATAGCATCATACAACTATAAATACTAAACTTTTATAAATTATATATAAAGAAGAATACATTTAATATAAAATACGTGAAAGGAAAAATTACCACAATACCAAAATTATACACTATACAAACAGGAAGAAGAAAAACAGACACATATAAAAATAAACAAAGAAACCGATTATTCTTATAAAAATAGAATTGTAAGAATTAAAAGAGCAATTTATTATAATACAATAAAACATCAATCAATTGTAATTAAGATGCATAAATATTAGTAGTACCTGAGTAAAAATAGGAAGTTTGCACAAAATGAATATCCCAAAATGATTAGTCCTCAGAAGGTGAAAAACAGCACAATAAAACTTTATAGGTAAGAAATAAAGGAGGTTGAAGCTAGAGCAGTTAAGAGACTAATAAGAGGAAAGGGATAGTAAGCTATGAGAATAATATAATAAATTAAAGGAAAAATTATATACAGAAAAAATTGAAAAGAAAAAAATTAATAAAAATTTTAAAAAAAGAGTCGGTGAATTATAAAGAGACAATGTAAACGAATACACATTCACACAACAAACTGATAACACAATTAAAACAACTTAAAAGCATTAATGACAAATTTAGATCTCTCAGTCAAAGCAATTATTACAGTGTAAATAGCAGACTCATAGCCAATAAGAAAATTACAGCTAAAAGAAAAATAATCTATAAACATTAAATGTCCAACACAAATCAGCAATCAAAACAGTAATATCAACATAGAAAGAAACTGGATGAATAATCTAGAAGATTAACAAATGGAAAACCCTAATAATCCATTGAAATCTAAATAAAATATCAAACATATTTATAAAATATAATACGAAATTACAGAATTAAAAAAAAAAAGCACACAAATTTCGACCATAAAATCAAGGAAGATTACCCGGGGGATAAAAACGGGAAAAAAAATTACAAACATCAGAAACAAAAAGTCTTCAAGATGTCTGGTAACATTCCCAATTAGCCATTTTAGCAGCATTATCTCTTCAATCTACAAAAACAAATTAAGAAATAACAGATATCAAAATTAATTTATTTTACATCAAAAAAAGGAAATACAAAAAAAGGGAAAATAAAGTTACTCAAATAAATGCAAGCAAAATAAAGACATACCTTTTTTTTCTGTTAATTTATTTCAGCAAAAATAATGAAGGAAATCCCTTAATAAAAATTTGAGATTTGGATAAAAAAAAAATACAAAAATGGGGAGAATAAATTATGGAATCATTAGTAAAAGAAAGTGCAACCGAAAGAGGAAGCAATGAAGCTTAAAAAAAAATTAAATTGAAACTTAAGATTCAGAAACTATGAATCCAAAAAATAAAATTTTGATAAATCAATGTTGTTTCCGGTTTCTGGAATGGATAAGCCACGTATGTCCTGAACTTCCAACTTCCCAACCAACAAAAACACATACACATAATGAAGAAGGAAAAAAAAAAACCTGTGAACCCAAAAAAAAAAAAATTAAAAGAGGCGAAAAAATTTACAAAATTGTGAAAGGAAAAAAGGAATTTTTTTTGCAACAAAACAAAAAAATCCCTAAAATGGAAGGAAAAAAAAAAGAGAAATAATAGATAAACACATCAACAAAAAGTAAAACCTAAAATTTCAAAACCCAAAAAAAAAAAAAACCCCAAAATGAAACCCTAAAAATCTGACAAAACAAATCCACCAGGGGGGGAAAAAAGCAACTAAAAATCCATGAACATAACCACAAAAACCAAAAGGTAGGATCTGAAAATCCAAAAAAAAAAAAACCGTCAGAAAAATTACCAAAAATCGAAGAAAACAAACCCACCAGAAACTGAAACCTAGAATTTCAAAACCCAAAATACATGCAATCTAAGGAGTAAGAGAGAGCAACCGAAAAAACGAAAACCAAAGTGAGATGAACATTGACCAAACAAACACCAAATGAAGAAAATGGCAGCGGCAAGAGGAAGAGGAAGACAAACATAACCAAAAAAATGTAAAGAGACAGAGAGAGAAAAAGAAGAGCGAAAGAAGAAAGGGTTTGGAGAACCAAAAAAATCTAGAGAGAGAGAGAGACAGTGAGGAGCGAAGAAGAAGACCAAAAAGATGTAAAGAGAGAGAGAGAAAGAGACAGAGAGGAGCGAAGAAGAAGAGGAAAAAAATGTAGAGAGAGACAGAGAGACAGAGAGACAGAGGAGCGAAGAAGAACACCAAAAAAAAATGTAAAGAGAGAGAGAGAGAGAGACAGAAATAGAGAGCGAAGAAGAACACCCAAAAAAAAATGTAAAGAGAGAGAAAGGAGCAAAGAAGAAGACCAAAAAATTGTAGAGAGAGAGAGAAAGAGAGAGAAAGAAGACCGAAGAAAAGAGAAAGAGAGAGAGAGAAGACCGAAGAAAAGAGAACGAGAGAGAGAAAGAAGCGAAGAAAAGAGAGAGAGAAAGAGAAAGAAGACTGAAGAAGTGAAGAAAAGAGAGAGAGGGAAAGCAAAAAGACAAACCCACAAATAGGGTTTCAAGGGCAAAAAGGGGATACCACTATAAAAACTAGGAAAAATCAAAGGGTTTCAAGGATAAAGAAGTCATTTTACTGTTCACTGAACAGTGAAAATATACACTCCTTTAGTATATATAATAATATGAATAATTTTTTTCACTATAATGATCAGTATTTCTCTCAAGTAATTAAGCCATGATGCTAGACGTATATTGACATGTAAATCTACATATTGTTACAGTTGTTAGAAACTAATCTAATGAAAAATAGGATTGACAGTTGTACCAACGTCCACTCGCATGAGGTTCTAATTAGATAAAAGTTTTGCATTATGAGCCTAGAGGCGGTTAGAAGGTTGCTCCCCCAACTCCCCACAAGAATTCCAATGTAGACAAGATATAAAATAAAAGCATAACTGGATACACAAAAAATAATAAATATATGCATTATTCGACATTCATGTTGTACTAGATGATGTGTGATGATAGTATGCAAAAATTTTATGAGATATAATATGAGTAAGCAACTCGCCCCATAGATGTCTTTTGTACTTGCAAAGTGTAAATTTTATTTCCGCATTGATACTTTTTAAAATATTTATAACTGGTTATCTCTTAAGTAAGTTAACGGTTCAAAAATTTTGAGTTCTACTATTTGGCATATCAAAAGCCGCAATCTATAATATATGGAGCAATTATCCCCTGAAGACTATGATAATCAGAATAGTGATTCTCAAGTAAAGTTGATCTATTGAATGAAATTATTAATCTATTAATTTTACTTTAGATCAAGTTCAATAATATTTACATCATTAACTCATAATCATGTTACAAAACAATTGTCTTCTTTAATGTTTAAATCAACAGACCAGTTTGACAAATAAAATTTTGGCTTAGTGTTCCAATAGAGGTTTCAAGGAATTCAATTTTTGAATCTTTCTTATATCCTCTTTACTCAGTATGTATGAACACCCATCATACAAAATTACAATTGTTCTTAAATCTCCAACATCATTAAATTGGTTAATTCTTTCCAACTACTAATGCTCTAAAACTCTCAACCACTAAAAGCGAGAGCCTAAAAATTCTTCTCTTGTGTAGCAAAGTAGTCTAACCTTAAATTCTTCTCTTGTGCAGCAAAGCAATCTTACCTTTCTTTTGAGCATCTATAGTACTTATATGGAGCTAGTAGAAGTCATTTGAGTTGGATTGAGAGAGAGTATTTTATCTATCCTTCTTAAATTCGTATTAGCTTTATATAGAAGGAAGGATGAGAGGCAATGATTTTGCACTTAAACTATATAGGTGTTAAAAAATAAATCCACATTATCCACTAAAATAGCCGTCAGAAGCCCAAATTCTACACATGTTAGAATGACACTTTAAAATTATATTATTGACTCTCATGAAGGAGTTATGGGTTATATACCTATGAACAACATTGTAATAATCTATGCAATACATCTCCAACTTATCGGTTGAAGTTGTCATCCTGCAGCGCCTGACTCTTGGATAAATCAAAAGATATATCATATAGACATGCATTCACTTATCCATTCAAGATTACGATATCTACAAGAATATCAATCGAAGTGAATTGATCTATCTTAAATGGAATAATTACGTAAATCAATATCACTTTAGGTCCAGTTCAATACATAAAATAAACCCATCATACATATTAATGTTTTTACTTGAAAAGTCTCATTCTTATAGGCAAGATAAACTATCCTACAAGAGTGAAAGTAAACGAATATTAAATTCTTACCAAAATCAAAATGCCTACCTTTACATGACGGCTGCAGACTCTTAATTTAGATTATAATTTCAATATTATATCTTTATGCATACTTTCTTATGCATAATTTGAAAATTGTTGTACCGATAATCTTGATGTCATTTGCTAGTTATAAATTTATACTAGGGGGACTTCTATAGTGGGAACACTTTTTTCCATCCATCAATAAGATAACATCCAACAATCAATATTTAATCTAAGTAAGGGTGTATTGTGTTCTTTAGCACACCAAATTCTAATCTAAAAATTTAGAAATATTGTTAATAAAATTAAAAAACATTACCAAAAAAAAAAAAAAAATTGAGAACCTATTGCGAAAGCCAGATTCCAGCGAGAGAAAAAAAAACCCAGATTTCGGTGATTGCCGCCGTTGAAACCCCCGGTGACTGCTACCGCTGAAACCTAGATTCCAATGCTAAAAAAACCTAGATTCCCATAGGTGGAAGGGGGTGCGAACCCTTCCAAACATCAATGACGAAGGCCACGGAGAATCGCAACAGCTTTGTGCCGCACTTGCCTTCTCCGTTGCAACAATCCAAAGATCGTGATCACGATCTCAATTGACCAGATCTGCACCAGTTAAAAGGGTTGGACTTTCCTGGTTTTCCAAACCCGTCAGCCATGGGTTGCGGTTGAATCACCCTTTGCTGTGGATTGTGGCCGTCACCTGGAACTCGCAATTTTAGAAGGGTCGAACACCACCCGAGCCGTAGATCACCCACCGTCGTCAAGGCCAACTCCCCCACCCCCCAAAGGCCACCAGAGTTCCTAGTCGATATGGTTTTTTTTTTTTTTTTAATTTTTATTTTGACATAGAAATTCTATTGTGTGCGGGAGGATTTATTGTAATCTGATGGTCTCTCATCTCGTTTGGCAGAGAAAATGACAAGGCAGCAGCCACAGTGTTGTCAGCATCAAGGGGAGTGAGCAGGGGGAGGCGTTGGAGTTCATGAAGGAAGGGAGGTTTTTTGTTTTGTTTTGTTTTGTTTTTTTAAATTAGTGATTGTTTTTCTAATCAAATGTGGGTGGGCACATAATAGATTTTGTGCAGACTTAACTCTAAACCAACAAAATGATATCGTGGTCAAAAATTTTACTCCAATAGGGTAAAAACTTTTACCCCATTGTATTATCTCCCTTTATACTAATAAAAGTATCCAAAGCAACCGATGTATAAAATAAATAAATAACTTTTATTAATAGATAAATGTCTAAAATCAACAAACAAATTTCTAAACCTAACAATCAATCGTCCTGGAAATGGGTTTGGAAAAATCTCCTAAACCGCCCCTAAAACACATATCATTTCATATTTAGACACGCGTGTCTGCACGTAGTTCCAACTAGCGTGCTTAAAACACAAGTCAATGCCTTATTTATTTAGATCATGCCTTTCATTCCGATATAATATGATGTTCGTTTTGTTAGATCAAAATACTATATTTGAATATACCTCGATTCAAATAGAGACTCTCACCAATGTGAATGACTATTCCAATGTAACCAATCCAAAGACACATTCCATTCAAATACAATACCAAATACAACAGAACATCCATGAGAGTTGAAAGAGGAGGATTGGGACAAGCTCGGGAAAATAGATTTTTTTTTTCTTTTTTGGTAAAAGGGAGAAAAAGGATCATATCATGATCAATGTAAATTTGCTTTGATTTTGCACACTATACAAAATCTGTACACAACAGAAAACCACGCTAAAGAATACAAATAAAAGAATACCATGAACAAAGCTATGATCTTACCATAGAAAAGCAAGCTGAAAAAAGAGGGTATGAAAAATGACGACAAATCAATAAATTAAATGAATTTCAAACTAACAAAAAGGAGATGTTGAGGGTTTAATGGCTTTCAAGAGATACATCTTACAGACATAGGTGACATGCTTGTCCCTGCATGGATCGCCTTCAACAATGCTACGAACTTAAACACGCCATCTTGAGAGAACAACTTGAGTTTCCATGACTGGGAGCCTGGAGTTTTCTTTTCTTTATCCATCACCTCACCCTCCTCGCCAGCTTTCGCTGAGGGATGAACAACTGGTGTTGCACATGCAAGTGCTAAAGTCACACACTGACTCTCCTTGGTCTCAACAACCTGGAAATCATGTTCAGATGTGTCATATACATACCACATATTTATGATCAAATCTATCTATCATGGACCTGACTGTAATTTTGAAATGAATTTTTTTTGTGTGTGTAAAAATATAACCGACAAAAATGTATTCAAATTAGCTCCAATCTGTTTTAACTAACTTCACCTTTGCTGAACAGAAGATGAATTAAAAGCAAAAAATGAAAATAAAAAAATTTGCCGTTTCTTAGTTGTCAATGATTAAAAAAAGAGAAGATACACTTGGGTTTTGGTATTACATAATGGAACCTAAGTAGTGTTTTTAAGACTAAAAAACCAGGCAAATGTGTATGTTAAATTGATTAAAATTAAAAGTTGCAATTGCATATCTGCTGCAAGGATCACAGGCAGCCACAGTCTAAAATGGACGTGTTATTCCAATGAAGCACCAGGTCAAAGGATTAAAACAGCAAGACATAAAATTTCAGGGATAAGTTATCAGCTCAAATTGCTGATTGTGCTACTATTACACTTTCCTAATATACTGAAACATATTAAGACATTTGTAGCTGATCACTTGTGTCTACCAAAAAATAAATAGATAAAAATAAAAATAAAAACCATGAACTCATAGTTACTATCGTTCAGAAGGAAAAGTGAAAATGCTCTCTCTCCTTCTACTTTAGGGATTTTTAGGGGTAAATGGCCTTTTTTAAAGAAGATTTTGACAAATGGTGGAAGTTTTGTAAAATTAGAAAAAAGTCCGTTTACAAAAAATGTAAAACAATCAATCCAGTCAATCACTGACTGATTTATCATGGTTAATTAGTGATTGAACAATTTTAATATGTATTTTTCATTGATTGACTGTGTGATTGACAGCCATTCTATTAAAGAAAAATTCTGATTATTTATTTGGATAATTTGTCCGTTTAGTCCCCGAACTATGAATATTCTGTCACTTTGTTCACTGAACTTTTGATTGATTGGAAACCAGACGCCTCCCGTCACTATATATATATTTCATCAATTTCAATACAAGGGACCAAAACTATCAAAAATCAAAAGTTCAAGGACTAATTTACCAAAATCAAAAGTTTAGGGATCAAGGGGACATAATGTACATAATTCAAGGAACAAATGAACAAATTAACCTTTTTATCTATGTATGTGTTTCAAAAACAGCTTATTCACCTAATTCACCCTTTATTTTAATGTATACATGATAGAGAGGCAAAGGCGAAAAAAAAAAAAAAAAAAAGTTAAGGAAATGACAGGACTTACTATCTCAGATATGTCGGAGATAGCGCAACATGAATCAAGAGAGAAGTATGGGGATGAAGATGCATCAACCAAAAGAGAGCTAAACTTTATAAGGTCTTCAACACACACAAGCAGATGTACTCCAACCACAAACAATGATCTAGGAAGCCATAAATCCTCTGTCAAGTTTGTAATAAAAAATTCGTTAATCATTAAGAAACAAGATTGATTCAGTCAAGGGAAAAAGTAAGTGAATAAATAGAACAAATTAGACAGGTTTTGCATACTTTAGAAATTGGAATACCAAACCAACCGCATCAATCATCGTTCAAATTCATTTGACAAATGATTGTACCTAAAACTTAAACATGCATGCCTAATAAAATATTAAATAAGAAAAATAGCACTGTCATAGCTCCAAGTATTGAATTCTATAGTTTTTTATTCAAACAATACCTTAGCAAGCTGTCACAAGCATTTAATCGCATTCTCATTTGACGTTTAAAAACCAAAACACTGCTAAGCCATAAATAATACTATCAGAGGCATTGGTACTAAGCATCCAGGAGAATTGTACTGTCCTGGAAAAGGAAATTTTAGAATGTTTCCTAATGCTCATCCTCTATTTTTCTGAAGAAAAGTAAACTCATACTTATCCCTCGGTATTATCACGCAGTCATTTGCGGTCGAACAAACAACACTCATATACTAAGATAATAGATTGGAGCAAACCTTCATGTTTGTCATGCCAAAAGAGAACCATAGCATACTGGAAGATGCTTAATTTTGAACCACCAAGTATTTGTTTCTCAAACAAGTCAACCTGAACCTGCTCCAAACTGCCATTTAAATTTCCAAAACCCAGTCTATCATAACAAAGGAAAATTCTATATGAAGTACTGAAGAGAACTCATGAAAATATCAAAGCCAAATAACCAAGTTGCAAGTTTTGAAGTTGTATGTAAAGCAAATGGATAGATCACCTTGTCAAAGAAATGTCATCTGCTCCGTGTGAATAAGAAACATCTAAGATGCAAAGTAATTGTCTTGATTTTTGTATACTTCTTGTGACAAACAGATAGCAGGTTGAGCTCTTCTCAATTGACACCCTGACTCAACCACATAAAAGCATATCGTTAGAGGAATGATTTTCTGTAATTTACTTAAAGTACCAAAACTTACTAACCTCACAACCTGAAGTCCCACACCAACTAAAACTTCCCTGACATCTTCAACCTGATGGCAAGCCAGTAAACTTAAGAATGTTCCTGAACAGCATAATTGTCCTGAGCTTCAGCAATCATAACTCTTAAACAAGTAAGCGGAAAAAGTCTTCACCTAATTTACAAAAGGAATCAACAGAACACATCAATCTTGCAAATACTAGTCGACCAACCTGATCCATCATCTGTGGCACCAATAAGTAATACATAAAACTTCTTTTTGCTGCTCAGGACCAGAGCTACGTCTCTGCACATGGAACAAAAAGAAACATGAAGCATTAACTGCCGAAAGATTCGAACTCTTTCCATAACTCTTTAAGTCACTAGAAGACAACTGTTTATAGCAATATTTGAGCTAGGCAATGTGCTAAGTAATTAAACTACGAACATGCAACAAAATAGATAAATCAAATCAAATTTGTTAACCAATTATATATATCTTTCCGGGTAAAAATACTAATTGCAACAGCACGTAAGAAGTTACAAGGTCCACAACAACATAAAGATCTTTAGAATTAAAAAAAGAAATTATTTGAACTATCTTGGACAAACTAATTTTATTTCAGCGTAACATAATATGGAATTGCAACATGAAAGCCAGTGAAAAGAAAAGGGTGGAGCACTTGATACTTATAAAGTTCTACAGTAGAAAAATCTAGAAGATACCACAACATTTAACAGCTAACTCAAGTAATAACAGCAGCAGACAACTTAATAGTTCACTTAATGAGAGGATATTATTCTTGTAACGTTAAAAAGAAAGCCACAGCTTCTAGGCTTTACATTTATATATCATAATACTTGATAACTTTTACTGAAAAGAATATTAAAAAAAAAAAAAAGTCACCTTTCTGTCGACATGGAATCCCTCTCAAGTATACAGCGACAACACATATACTGCCTACAAATTTCTTGATTTCTTGAATCAGCAACATTTGAATTGAAATAGTCCTCAATAAAATCATCACTCCCTCGACTTGTCCCGTTAACCAAAAAAGTCCTATGAGCATCTTCATTTCCTTGGGTTCTGGAAATACTTGGTATCATACAATTCTTTTCATCAACTTCTTGGATACCACTTCCATCAAAAGATCGACTCTGTTGTTCCATTTCTGTCCCTGTTTCATCAAAATCAGAGTCTCCATTTGATTTATGGGATGTTTCTATCTTTCCAACTGCATTATTCTCCCCTAGTAATGAAACAACTCTTCTTTTTGTTTTTCTTTTGCCTTTTTTCTTGTTTGGCAACTCATCCTCCTCATTGAGGACATATTGAATCGCAACATCATGAGCCTTGGGACCATCATTGCCACATGATTGCCTGCCTGAATCTATACTATTCCGCATATCAGCGGTTTTGCTGTATGAGGGATCAGCTGAAGATTGACCATTTCCTCTTACAGGAGAAATCCAATGTCCTTTCTCATAATACTTGTCTTGAAAAGTTTCTAAACAGGGATGGCTTTCAGCAATTTTCTTGGAACATTTTTCATTCAGTAACTGATCGATATCTGACATTGGCCCAAAGGCACATATATCATCGTCACTGCAGCTAGTAACACTATCAGATGATGCCACTGAATATGACTCTGCAGATAACTGCAGAATTTCTTCCTCTAAGTATTGACGACGATGAAGAATATCCTCTCGATATTGAGGCGGTGATCCAGGCTGAGCAGAGGAATGAGATTCTGAAATACTATCAATGGCAGTCAATGGAGAAATACTCCTAAAACTAATATGATTGGCGAACATATCAGCCAGGGAGCTTTTAGTTTGAGCAGGCAAACTGCTGCTCCTTTCAGAAGGGGCTTTTACATGGTCCTCCATAGGATCTGTTCTCCCAGTGCCACCTTGGTTAGCTCCACCAGCAACTCCCATTAAACCGATTAGGTCAATGTATTGATGCGAATGCAAGGAACTATCAGATTCCAAAACATTTGTGCTACTCTCATCTCCTGAAGCTTGGACGGAGTCTGAAACATATCTCAAGCTTTCGCCAACATGCCTCTGACTTGTCCTGGTTTTTGATAAATTTTCACTCTGAGGATAAAATGTACTTCCTATATATTTGCTCTGCTCCACAGGATTCTCAGAAGCAAGATCCATCCACTCCTTAAACTCCCGTAACCAAAGAACAGAACGTTCCTTCTTCATTAGTTCGACTTTATTCATTAAACCAACTATTTCAGCATCTTCATCAGACATGACAATTTCGTCTCTGCTTTGAACCTCATTATCAATCGACACAGAATCCTGATCAGAACATAGATAGGTGCTTTCTCCTTCACCTTCAATTGATGCAAGACGAGTTACCTTCTTCTGTATATAGAAGTAACAAAACAAGTTTATAACCATCCGAAGTGGTAATAATGAGATGAGGAAAACAATCTACATTGAGAAGGATGTAAAAGAACAATCAAAACTATAAGGAACTGCAATACTGTAATCTAACCAATTACAAATACATTTCAAGACAAGGTGGAAATCAGGGCCGGCTAACATATTTTGGGGCCTTAAGTGAAACTTTAAAATGAGGCCTTTCTTTACTAATAATCTCTTAACTTGTTCTTAATATTTTTCGTTATTTTCATATCATAAGCATTCATAAACACATCACTCAAATTACTGCTATCATTAGTCTCTTTCAATTTCATCTTCTTCATTTGGTTTTTGACCTTCTTTATACTAATACATAATCACACATTTTATGATTCTTATTCTTTATGTTTTTTATTACCATCACTTCATCATTTCCTAACTCCTTAACATTTTTTTCTTCGTTTGTTTCTTCACTTTTCTTCTTTACACCTCTTACTACTTGTGAGAAATTTTTCAAAAAATCATTTTTCATGAGATTGAATCAAACTTTCAATTCTCCTCTTTTTCTTGAGTTAGTCATACCCCAATCCTTTTTTTTTTTTTTTCCCCCTAGACATGTATTCTTAACTTTGGTATGTATGAAAACCAAATTTAAGAAAATACAATGCAATAACAACATATAAAATAGCCAATGTAAATTTCAAAAGAAATTAATGAGTAGATAAAAATGAAAAAAGAAAAAAAAATAACCATGAGATTTTATGGTCCATCTTCAAATTAAAGTCTTTCGACTTGGTTTTTCCCTTCATTTTTCAATGATCTTTTCCTTTTTGTTCGTATACGTATTTTTCTTTATTAAAAATAAGTGTGGAAAAGAACATTAAAAGAGTAGCAGTATGCAGTCTTGAGAAAATCTTCGATCGAGAGAAAATACTTATGTTTTGAGAAAAAAGTAGAGATATTGTGTGAATACCCCCACAAAAAAAAAAAAAAAGCTCAAGCTCATGTATATATATATATATATATATATCAAGTGTTGTAGCTCCTTAAATTAACCGCAAAAATCTTAATGTTATTGGTAGTCTAATTTGATTTTTTCTTTCCTTTTAAGTAAAATGACAACAAAAAGTCAAAATCAAAAAGAATAAATTAATAAATAACACTCCAATCAATTAATTTTTAAAATATAAAAATAGCAAAATAATAGACCTTTTTAAAAAAAAAAATTTTTGGGCCTTCCTCAAGATGGGGCCTTAAGTGCCAAATATCAGGTATATTCATTTTACCCTATGAACAGGAAAGAGAGCAGCAGAACTCAAGTATCTATGATAGCAACATACCCGTCTTCTGTCGTTAGACCCCTCTCCTGTATTATCGTATACGGCAGGAGAATAAAACCCAAAGCTGGCAGGTCGCTTCTGCCTGCTGGCAATTATAAACTGCCTCTTCCAAAATTCTCTGGTGCTAATTTCCTTATCATCTAGCTTGAACTACAAAGCAATACAACAAATAATAATAATAATTTAAGAGGGAAACCTTATGCACTTCAACTGCCAAACAAAAACAGCAGAAAAAATTTGTGTAACAGTTACAAACCGAGAAGATCACTGTATCCAAAAACCACATATATTAAAAACTTACATTCTCCAAATTACTTATGTAGCTGAATGCTTGTGGTCGATACCATCGGGCACAGCATAATGGATTACCCTCCAACCACAAACTTTGTAAAGATGGAAGTCCCGAAAGGAACTCTAACTCTGAAAAATTGGAAATAATATTGTAGGAAACATCAAGGTCTTCAAGTGACTTCAAATTCTCAATCCCATGCAATGTAGTTAGAGCATTGTTCCTCAAAACAAGTTTAACAATATGACAGGAGACCTGCATAGTTCAACAACAACGATGGATGGGTCCAATCTCATTCCTATATAGAAAATACATAGCGAAAAACTTCAGAACTGAAATAAAACCTGACACTTCACAGTTCGTTCATTTCATTCATTTTCATAACTCAAGTTCCTTTCATCAATATCAAAAGGAGAAAAGGTTTTTCTCCACATCAAAAGTTTTACTAAACAGTTTCTGCTCAACAATTAAAGTTATTCCATCACGGAAATTTCCTTTGGGTGGGGATACTAAAGAAAGGAATACTGGGGGTCACCTGACACCTGATAATGATAGATAACTCTTTCACGCTTCATATTGTATATCTTAAGAATCATTTCTATCCAAGGTCCACAATCTCTGAATTTTTTACGGGACTGGGAGGAAATTAAATCTTATACGACCAAAGTAACCCAGTAAACTACAAGTAGAAAGGACTAGGACTTCGATAGGGTCAAGTGCTTTGTACCATTCCATGCTGTTCAATTTCAATAGTACTTTCAGAAAATGGTGTAGTAAAAATCTGAGATGGATAATCTTACATCTCAGATAATCAGAAAAGGCAGTTGCACACCGAAGGAGAAGAAGTAACAGCAGAGTACAGGGAGGGAAAGTCACTTTAACTCTCTAACCATGTGAAATAACGATGCAGTTTGAGAATGGATAATTACAAAGTCGGATATAACACAAGCAAAATTCCTATTACATGGTTATCAAGTCAAACCTATTTGAGAGCAAGCTCCATTTACCGAGCAACCAACATGTAGTTTAAAGTTGAGCTTATTTGGTGTCGTTGCAAAAAAGAATTATGTGTTCTATCCTTTTTCCCACTTCTAATGCAATCTACCTTAATGTGGCTCGTTCAGCAGCAATGAAAAAAAAAAAAAAAAAAAAAACTTTAAGCAAAAGAACCAAGTAAACCTAAAGACGAGTTCTGAAAATGTAATCCGAAACTCGAAGTACCAACAAGAAGAAGCTTGGTGAAGCACTAATGCTAATAAATTAAGAAAAGACCTAAATTTCAAAATCAAACTGACTAAGGAGTGGCAATATGTCAAGAGAACAAAAGGCCCATACCTCGCTAAATGATGAAACTGTTCTAAGTTGATTGAAGCCAAGGTCAAGGTGCTTCAATTTGGCACACTTGCGGAGATTATCAACTTTCGTAAACCTGTTGCGGCTAAGGTCAAGAGTTTCAACAGCAGATAGAAGTTGCAAAGACTCATCCATGAGCAACATGCCATTGCAAGCGCATGAAACAAATGACAGCCGATTCCATTGCGGAGAATCCTTTATTTCTGCAATCCTACTCGCAAAGACATGTCGTAGAGCATCCTAATGTGCCAAGAAATCACAACAACACAAAAACTTAATTTCAAAGTCTTGGAAACAAACTCTCACATAAGATTTGATGCAAACTTGAGTTTTGGGTTAGGAACAAGAAAAGAGTTAAAAAGCAAAAAGTTCATGAAAAATAAATTAAAAAGTGAAAGAAAGTGAAATCCAAAGTAGATAAACAAAATAATAACCATGTTAACTAAAAGTGCAGCATAATTTCATTCAGCTATTTCCTTGCAGAAATCAAAACTTCTATTCTGGTCTCTGTTGGAAAACTGAGATATAGGCGTAATGCAAGGGATACGACAGCAGTGAATAGCTGTAAATGTGCAGAATTAGTCAATGGTCTAGAATAGGAAAGTGTAATATATAATGAGTTAGTTTCCTCTTTTCTGTGCCTTGTATTTTACCTATATATTGTGATATTGTGTACACTATTCAGTAATAGAATGAATACAGATTTCTTTCATTCTCCATTTTCCTTCATGGTATCAGAGCAGGGACTTCTTCTCTAACCTTTAACAAACAAACAAACAAACAAACAAACAAAAAAAAAAAAAAAAAGCACCCAGTACTAGTCTGCCATTCCCCACCATGTCAAAAACCACATCCGAATCCACTCCTTCCAGAACTGCCCCACTGCAGTACACAGAAACTCATGTCCCTCGTTCCAATTCTGATTCTCACTCAGTCCAAATCACCAACATCAAACTGAATGGTGATAACTTCCTGCATTGGTCTCAATCTGCCTGAATGTATATTCGGGGACGAGGAAAAATTGGTTATCTTACTGGAGATAAAAAGGAACCGGCAAGCGCAGACCCATCTTATGCAACTTGGGATGCTGAAAACTCTATGGTGATGACATGGCTGGTCAATTCCATGGATGAACATATCAGCTCCAATTACATGTGCTACCCAACAGCCAAAGAACTCTGGGATAATGTGAACCAGATGTATTCAGATTTGGGAAATCAGTCTCAAATATATGAGTTGACAATACAGCTTGGTGAAATTCGTCAAGGAGAAGACAGCGTCACCAAGTATTTCAATTCTTTGAAGAGGTTATGGCAAGATCTGGACCTGTTCAATGATTACGAATGGAAATCACTAGAGGACTGCAATCACAACAAAAAAATGGTGGAAAATCATCGTATTTACAAATTCTTGGCTGGCTTAAATGTAGATTTTGATGAGGTCAGGGGGAGAATTCTTGGTCGCCAACCTCTACCTGCTATTGGTGAGGAAAGTCGCAGGAATGTGATACTTGGCAAGAAGGGGGTTGCTGAACCTGTTGAGAATTCAGCAATGATTGCATCAGATGCAATTGCACACAAGGCCTCTAATCAGCGAAGGCAGAACAAAAAGCCTCGAATATGGTGTGATTTTTGTAATAAACCACACCACACTCGGGACAACTGCTGGAAGATCCATGGGAAGCCTGCAAATTGGAAGAGCAACAAGCCAAGTGACAAACCGACTCAAACAACCTCCTATGCACATGAAGCCGAGACAAGTCCATTCAGTAAGGAGCAGATGGATCATCTTCTAAAATTGCTAAAGTCCCTCTTTATCTGGTACTCCTACTAGTGCTCTTGCACAAACAGGTAGCAATCCTAATGCTCTGTCTTGCAATCAAAATCCTACTCTTTGGATCATTGATTCAGAGGCTTCTAATCACATGACTTCCTCTTTTAGTTTGTTCAATAATTATTCACATTGTTCTAAAATTGAAAAAGTTAGGATTGCCGATGTTAGTTTTTCACCTATTGTAAGTTTTTCACCTATTGTAGGAAAAGGTCAAATAAAAATTTCTGACGAAATAACCCTTGAATCGGTCCTTCATGTTCCTAAATTGGCCTACAATTTGTTGTCTGTCAGTAAAATTTCTAAAGACTCCACCTGTCGTGTTGTTTTCTTTGACTCTCATTGTGAATTTCAGGTCCGGACCTCGGGAGGATGATTGGCAGTGCTAGAATGGTAAACGGTCTTTATTATTTTGACAGCAACTTTTTCGAGAATAAAACTGCTCAAGGTTATAGTGGTAGTGTCAATTCGACTTCTGCTCATGAAAAAATAATGCTTTGGCATCTTAGACTAGGACATCCTAGTTTTCCATATTTAAAACATTTGTTTCCTGAATTATTTAAAAATTTGGATTGTTATTCTTTTCATTGTGAAAGTTGTTATTTATCTAAAAGCCATAGAGCTACTTATTTGACAAAACCATACCATGCTTCCAAACCATTCTATTTGATTCACAGTGATGTGTGGGGTCCCTCTAGGATCACTACCAAGATTGGGAAAAAATGGTTTGTTACTTTTATCGATGATCACACACGACTTTGCTGGGTGTATTTAATGAATGACAAATCTGAAGTAAAAAATGTGTTTCAAGTTTTTTTCAAAATTGTCGAAAATCAATTTCAATCAAAGATTTGTTTGTTTTGTTATGATAATGGGAAAGAGTATTTCAATGAATATCTAGGGAATTTTTTTGAAGAAAATGGCATTTTACATAAATCTACTAGTCGTGACGCCCCTCAACAAAATGGCATTGCCGAAGAAAAAACAAACATTTACTTGAAGTGGCTCGTGCCATAATGCTTTCTATGCATGTTCCAAAATATTTGTGGGGAGACGCAATTTTGACAGCATCTTATTTAACAAACAGAATGCCTACTCGTGTTTTGCAATATGTCACTCCACTAGATTATTTCAAAAAACCTTTCCCGAATGCAGAATCCATTCAAATTTGCCATTAAAAATTTCCGGTTGCATTGTCTATGTTCATATACCTAGCAAATTTCGATCTAAGCTTGATCCAAGAGTTGAAAAGTGTGTTTTTATTGGTTATTCCCCAAACAAAAAGGGATACAATTGTTATAACCCCCAAACAAAAAAAAAAAAATGTTTGTAAGCATGGATGTCTATTTTTTAGAAAATCAATCGTATTTTTCCAAAAATTGTCTTCAGGGGGAGATAGAGAGAAATGAAGTAAATTTTTGGGAAACAACTTTAGATCCTTTACCAAATCCTATTCTCTCTTCTCCTTCTCTAGATATTGAAAAGGAAACTCAACAACAGGATAATCAAGATATGGAAAACGAAAGAAATTCTAGCCAAACTTTACCAAACATAGTTGATTCACAAACAGGGGGAGAAGCACTACAAAAGGAACAAATTGTTCCCGAACCTGAGTTTTGGTTTACACTCGGAAGAGGACTCAACAAAAGAATAAAGACCAACCAACCATTTTACCACAAAGTCAATCAGAATCTCTGGACAAATGTCCAAGTAATTCAAGTAATTCCAATCTCAATCCTATTTTTGTTCATCCTTCCTTCATCTTCATCCCCTTCAAATGTTGAACCCAAAGATTTTGATATTCCTATAGCCATTAGGAAAGGAATCCGAAAGTGTACCCAACATCCCATTGCAAAGTATTTATCCTACGATAGACTTTCCAATAGTTATAGAGCATTTACTTCCAATGTGTCTAACCTGTTTGTTCCTAGAACTATCAAGGAAGCCCTGGGTGATCCGAGTTAGAAGTTAGCAGTTATGGAAAAGATGAATGCTCTAGAAAGGAATGTACTTGGGAGTTGGTGAACCTACCGACGGACAAGAAAACCGTAGGGTGCAAATGGGTGTTTACGGTGAAATGTAAAGTTGATGGCAGTATCGAGAGGAACAATGCAAGACTTCTAGCAAAGGGTTTACACAAACCCTTGGAATTGACTACCAAGAAACGTTTGCTCCCATTGCCAAGATGAATTGAATTCGGGTTCTTCTATCATTGGCTGTAAATCATGGCTGGCCCCTACATCAATTAGATGTAAAAAATGCCTTCTTGAATGGTGATCTTGAAGAAGTGTATATGAGCCTCCCTCCAGGTTTTGAGAAGAAATTCGATGAAGAGAAAGTCTACAAACTAAAAAAGTCCCTGTACGGCCTCAAACAATCTCCAAGGGCATGGTTTGAACGCTTTAGGAAAGTTGAAAAAAATCATGGCTACTGTCAAAGCCAAGCAGACCATACCATGTTTTACAAACATTCAAGGGAAGGTAAAGTAGCTATCTTGATTGTTTATGTGATGACATAATCTTAACAGGTGATGATAGTGGTAAGCCAGAGAGATTGAAGAAAGGACTTGCTAAAGATTTCGAGATAAAGACCTGGGAACTTTGAAATACTTCCTCGGCATGGAGATTGCAAGGTCCAAGAAGGGTATATTTGTTACTCAACGCAAATACACCCTGGATTTCTTAGTGAGACAAGTTTGATGTAGAGCATCTGAAACTCCAACAAAACCAAACTTGAAACTCCAACATGCGAAAGCCGAGGATGTGGTGAACATAGAATAGTTTCAAAGACTTGTTGGAAGGTTGATCTATTTATCCCATAGACGTCCTAATATAGCATTTGCAGTAAGTAGAGTGAACCAATTCATGCACTCTCCGGGACAAGAACACTTTGAAGTAGCGTTCAAAGTCCTAAGATATCTAAAAGGAACTCCTAGTTAGGGTCTATTGTTTAAAAAATAGGAACATCTTCAAGTGGAAGTCTACACAGATGCAAACTAGGCTGGAAGCATTACTGACCGAAAATCCACCTCTGGTTATTGTACATTTGTTGTTGGGAATTTGGTTACTTGGAGAAGTAACAAATGGAAAATGGTGGCAAGGAGTAGTGTTGAGGCCGAATTCAGGTCAGTTGCTCATGGAATTTGTGAAGCTTTGTGGATTAAAAGGCTACTAGAAGACTTAAAACTTCAAAGCACTTTACCAATGAAAGTGTACTGTGACAACAAGGTTGCAATTGCAATTGCTCATAATCCGGTCCTTCACGATAGGACTAAACGTTGTGGAAGTTGACAAGCATTTTATCAAAGAGAAGATTGAAGGTGTGATCTGCATGTTATATATACCAACTGCTGAGCAAATTGCAGATGTTCTTAGGCTGTACAAAAGGCAGTTTGACTACTTAGTTGGCAAGCTGACTATGGATGATATATTCAAGCCAGCTTGAGGGGTAGTGTTGGAAAACTGAGATATAGGCGTAATGCTACGGATATGACAGCTGTAAATGTGTAGAATTAGTCAATGGTCTAGAATAGGAACGTGTAATATGTAATGAGTCAGTTTCCTCTTCTCCGTGCCTTGTATTTTACCTATATATTGTGATACTGTGTACACTATTCAGTAATAGAATCTTTCATTCTCCATTTTCCTTCAGTCTCCAATGAAATATAACACCCTCCTTCCATACTCCCTTTCCTTTCTCTTCATTTTTCTCGGCAACCAAACAGAAGGTATGACCACGAAAACAGAACACAAATACAAATCTTATATGCGAACTTATTGGTGTATAGAAGAGATCAAAAAATAAAAAAACAAAACAAAACAAAACAAAACCAGAAAAAAACCAACAACAACAACAACAATCCAAAGAACTCACAGTAGAATTGTGGCAAACGATCTTCTCCAGCGTGTGCCTCAACTCGAGCAATCCTTTAGCGGCCGAGGTAGACAAATCGCAGCCTCTGAGCTCCAAAATCCTCAGCCTCCCAAACGGCAACAACGAGAGCGGCGTGGGGTCCCTCGCCGGCGGCGCCAGGACCGAAACGACCTTGAGGGAGGTGAGGAGGCGCAGAATCCGGCGGAGCTGCTCGAGGGCGCGGTGGTCGCCGAGGTCGGAGACGTAGGCCCGCAGGTAATCGACGGGAGCGCCGGCGAGAAGGCTCTCGAGCTCGCTCAGCGCCTCGAGCCGCGACTGCACGTAGTGGAGGCCCACTGGGTTGAGCTTCAGCACCAGGGTTCCATCGATCAGAGGGCCGGCGTTCTCCTCGACGAACCTCACCAGCTTCTCCAGGTACCGATCTCCGGTGACGATCGCCATCGGCGGTGGTTGAGATCAATTCGGGGAATTCACAAAGAAAAACCGCATCTCCTCTGTAACATCTACGTACATGTATATATAGATGTATACGAATACGAAAAGCGAGGAGGCAGATGTTTTAGAGAGAGAAAGGGGGCTTGGGAGGGATTGAGAGGGATTGAGAGAGAAACGGCCATGGCTGTACAATAAGAGAGAGAGAGAGAGGAGAGAGAAACGGTTTTAGGAGGAAATTAATTGGGTCTAATGATTGGGATTGGTGTTTGTAGTAAATTTGTTTGGGAAGTTTCGTAAGTTTCATTCGGTAAAGGAACCGAAGTAATTATATAAAAAAGAATAAAGAAAAAGGAAATGGGAAAATGAGAAAATGTGAGTGACACCTGGCCAACGTGCACTCAGCATCACGGGAGCCCCCCGCGATCCCGACGCGTTTTCACTTTCCTCCTGTTTTATCCACCTCGCCCTCCTTCTAAATTCATGACACGTTTCAAATCCTTTGTTTTTTTTTTTTTTTTAGAGTATAAACTATGAAGTATACGTTGGTGATATTTAATATCACATAAATAGAGAAATAGACTTTATCAGTGGATCATATTAGGAGACTCATATTTTATTAATGAATAATGTTAAACATTATTGGTATTTTTTAATATTATTCTAAATTAGATATATTACACATATTTTGCACATTTCGCACGTGTGAAATAGGTAAATAAAACAATAGCAATAGTTAAAAAACTCTATTAACATTAACTGTGTTACCATGTAAGCATATATGTAACACTTAAGTGACTATCACATGATAGTCATTAAAGATAAGACCAAAAAAGTTATTCACCTTTTTCAAAAAGACTTTTCAAAATACAAATAGGTAAAACTACGATAAAGCCCCTTTTATATGTCCTATTAATAGAGTTTATTTTTAAACCATTCAGATATAATCAAATGGTTGAGATGTTACTTATATACAATAATTATCATACACTTTACCTTGTAGTAGTATTTAACTAATAAATTAAAAAACAAAAAATATATAATTTTAAAAAATCCACTGATGGTGGAAGGTTGGGGTGAGGGGGGGAGATGATGTTTCCATTGCCGGGGTCGGTTATAGGTATTTTTTACAAGTGCACGAGCCAGTTCAAGTAATAAAGTGATGAAAATATATCGTTCCCAACGAGGACTAATTACTACTAAGTATCAAATTACTTTCATTCCAATTCTAATTGAACAATAAATTTAAGAGATCTAATAAAATAAAAGAAAATTAAATTAAACAAAATGCACGAATTTAACAAGGAGAAATTCAATATTTTAGGATATCTAGGGTTTTAGATTTCACCGAATTAATCCTGTTCAAAACACTAAATTTAATCAACTTCTACTTATTCCTATGCTGATGACAAACTTCTCTAATATAATCACTAATCTTTCTCAAGCATTAGCAAACTACCACAATAAGCCAATTTTCACCTATCGGTCTCAAACTCTAAACCTATCATGATTCATCAAGAACAAGAAATTCATAGTATCACACAAGCCTCATAGATATCTCTATCCTATGACAATCTCATGGTATTTAATCAAAGTTTAATCCAACTATCACTTCTTAGTCTCAAATTAGATCACAAATCAATGTGAAAGGGCGTGCACACTTTCATAAGCATTAAGAATAGATTAAACACCCAGCATAGATATGAATAAACATCAAAATTGAATTAAACTATGATGAATTTGAACATTCATAATCCAGCTACATCGTAATCCTAGAAAAAGAAATTTAGTTCATAATGAAACTAAACAACATCCTAATTAACGTTCTAAACATGATGAGAAAAGGAAAAGAATGATTTATGAATCGAAATTTCCGCGCTCCGTCTCCGGAATTACTACTCTTCTTCTCCAATTCATCAATTGCTCTTCTTTTCTTCACTCCTCTTTTTTTCTCCGAAAATCCTCCTTTTGGAACCCTAAAAGGATTCTATTTATAGCCATAAACCGAAAGATTTGATTTTTGAATTTCAAATTTGGAGAATCAAAACAGATCCCACATAATCTCGCATTGGCGCCTAGGCCCTCTTTTGCTGCGCCTAGGCCCTAAACTGGAATTCATGATTTGCGCCTAGGCCCTAATTTTTCAATGCCTAGGCTCCAAACTGTGTAGAGGGAAATCTCTTTTAGCGCCCAGGTTCTACTGAAACAACGCCTAGGCACTAAACTCTCGGGTTTTAATACTGAAATACTTATTTCAAGCGCCTAGGCCTCATAAAATCGATGCGCAGGCGCCCAATACTCTTCAAAACAAAATCTTCACACCAAAGCATGCCAAATGCTTTATTTTAGCTCCAAACGTGCCGAAAAACAACGAACCCACCTTTTTACCTAAGTCCTTCAAAAGAAAATAAAACAAAGTAAAAGATCCTAGAAACAAATTGAAAACCAACAAAATAATAAGTTAAAAGTACCCAATTAATTAGTATAAAACTAACTTATCAAATACCCCCAAACTTGAGATTTTGCTAGTCCTCAAGCAAAAGAAAAGAAAGAAACACAAGGAAAGACACAAACAAAGAATTGAGCATCAAATTTTTGTTTTTCATCATAATGGCCTCAAAGATTGCATAAAGTATATGATTCAAAGGCAACTCCAACCATCACAATCATGTAGAATTTCAATTCAAATGATAACCTTACCATCCCCGAATTCCTTGAGTGTATGTGTGCAAAGCTTTTAACACTTACCCATCTGTCTTCAGATTGGTTTATGTCAACCAATAACTTTGGAGAAGATCTCAGGATAAAGAAAAATCAAACTCCATAAGCCTATTTTTCAACTCTCTCCACTAATGTCGACAAATACATTATTAAGGATCATTAGGACTTTTTAAGCTTGTAGTGTTAGGCTAGGGTAACAGTATGACATAGGTAATAATGTGGCTCAAATCACCCTAAATATGTAACCATTCTAGGATGTTTTGTAGAGCTTTCTTAACATTTCCAATAACATCCCCAAACTTAATTTCAACTTACTTTGTCATCTCTTTTTTTTTTTTTTATATCATATATATTATTTATTTATTTATTTATTTTTATTTTTATTATATATATATATATATTATATATATAAACTAACTAACAACTATAAGCTTTTCTAAACTCTACCCATCCTCCCACACTTTAACATAGCTCAAGATAATTTTTAGAATGATCAACATGCTTAAGATTAAGGGTTAAAAGGCTGGAAATTATTAAAAAGCTAGGCTTAAAGATGTGGGTAACAAAGAAAAGATAAAAATTAGGCTCAAATGGGTGACTAGGGACATGCATATGTAAAAAGGTCAGCTTGAAAGGCTCAAACGATCCAAAGATGATCTAAATCATATCCTTGGCAAAGTGTAGTCTGGGATTTCACCTCAAGTGAATATCAAATAGATTCTAGAGTTCGTTTTGAGATAAAGAAGTTATTCAACCAACATAAACTTCATCTAAATAACAAATAATCTAAGTGATTATGTCGCGGGTGCTCAAAAATGTCAAAGAATTCAGTATATAGCAAAACCACACAAGAATCAAGCACACACACAAAAGCAATAGTTTTCATCTTCTTAGAACCATGTCCAATTTCAATCAATTTCATATCATCGGCCTCCTACGATTCAAACTAAAATTAATGCTCATGACATTTTTTTTTTCTGGTATTCGCATAACCTAAAATAAAATAAAATACCAAAGTACCAAAATAAAACAGCTACCCCCAAACTTAAATGAAATATTGTCCCCAATGTGAAGAAAAATGAAGAGAAACAAGAAAGAAAAGAAAAGAGAAAGAAATACTCCCTCAATCGAAGGTCGTGAGTGCTCAATCTTCTTCTTACTCGTCATTCTCCTCATTGATGTGGAATGCGGTGACAAGGCGAAAGTTGGTAGTATTGATATTCAAATGTGCAACCATTTGTCACAACATATACACTAGATTGTATTGATTTTCCTCAATATGGTCAAGCCTATCATCTATATTCTCCCAACGTTGCGGTACAGACATAGAGCTGACAGGACGGTGTGCTCGAGGAGGTTCGTCTTCAATTTCGTCATCCTCTTCTTTATAGCTTGCTATAACTCCATCATCGATGGGATGACGCGGTCCTTCCCAAATCTCGTGCCCTTCCCATGTAACCTCTGCTCACTTACATAGGTCGGTGATGAGTGATGGAAAATACAAGACAAGTGTAGGGTTGCGCACACTCTGCATAATTTGATGGTAAAGCACTTGACCCACATCAATAGACTTGTTGGTAAAGATTGCAAACAGTAAGATAGCCCTTTCTTTGGTGATGTGACTAACATGCCACACTGGCATTAATCTGGCACAAACAAACTGATGCCAAGCTTTTCCATATTTATCCAAGCCATGAGACGAAAGTTTGATTGGACTAACATTTCTTCCAGTCTTCCATGCCGTATTAAATGCACAAATTACTGACTTGACATCTTCAGTGTCCACATTTCCAAGTACTGTTGATAACCATCTTCCTCGATATCTTGGAGCCCATAGTACTGATTTATAATAGACCGACTTATCGGCACCCATTTCCCTCTGACATATACTGCTCCATCCTGCAGAAAATAAGCATTAGCATAAAATTCATAAACTACTACTGGGACGCTTGATCCTGGTTGTTTCGTAAAGTTTTCACATCCTCAATCTGCAACGATGTTCGTTATTTGCCTATTGCTAGTATAGAAGCCTCTTTCTGGAATGGAAACTTTTGTGTCTAAAAACTTTGTATGTCGATCAGCAGCTACCTTGGAGATAAACTTAATGGTGTCGTAGTCGGCTGATGCTGATGTGGATCCCTTGGAATGTTTCTTTGGAGGCATCACTTTCACTCCCATTCAAATACAACCAAGCAAAATCAATCACTTCTGAAATACCAATACCACCAACCAACTACCCAATCTACCTAAGTTTCCTCACACACCCTTAACACGTTTAAAATGCACTGTGGCCTTCTTTATAACTCACCAAAATCTCCAAACACTACCCAACCTTGCACTCAAATTATCACCAATGCTCATCAACTAACTATAATAATCAATAGTCTAACAGAACTTTCATCGAAGCAAGTCAAATTACGTTTCATCCATATACTAGCCAAAAAAATCAAAAAATTTGCACAAACACAAGGTTGAAGAAGATAAATCACTTATGAGAACGTTGATGTAGATACCCACAAATTTTCAAACTTCCTTGAAGAAAACCCAAAATCCTTGCTTTTGATGTATGGTGGAATCGCCAGTGAATGGAAATCATGCGCACCAATGAAGCAGAGAATCAGATTTGGCGTGAAATTTCGAGTGGGTGGATGATGAGGTAGGGAGAAAGAGAGAGAGATGGTGAAGAGAACGAGTGAGGGAAACGGTGAAAGATGAAATTTTTGGCTCAAATTTTAGAGTTAGGTGGATGGTGAGGTATAGAGAAATAAAGGGTAAATGGGACTGAGAGAAAAACGACCAAGGGCTTGACTTATATGGGATAGTTGCTGTTGCCTGCTGGGTTTTTTTTTTCCTCTGGCGCCTAGGCGCCACTGAAACAATGCCTAGGTGCTATATTCTCGGGTTTTTGGCCCAAGAGTCTCATAATGGGAATGACGTCGTTTTCAAATTTTTTTTTTTAACAAAAGAATAAATAAAATCTTAACAAAATAACAAAGGAGATAAGATTAAAAACTTGGGTTGCCTCCCAAGTAGCGCTTGTTTTATAGTCTTCAGTCAGACTCTTCTCATCTTATGAAAATTCAAGTAGAATGGTGGTCTTCTGATTGTCAAAACCACCATCAATGTACGACTATAAATGTTGATCATTGACCTTGAAATTTCCTTTCTCTACATGATTAAGCTCAACTGCTCCATGAGGGAACACTTTAACCATAGTGAATGGACCTGACCATCTTAACTTGAGTTTTCCAGGGAACAATCGAAGCCTTGAGTTGTAAAGCAACACTTTTTGCTCAGGTAAGAACTCCCTTCTTTGGATGTGTTTGTCATGCCAAGCTTTTGTCCGCTCTTTGTAGATTTTGGCGTTCTCATAAGCTTCGTTGCGGAATTCATCCATTTCATTGAGTTGTAAAAGCCGCTTCTCACCCGCTGCTTGCATATCTATGTTCAGTTTCTTCATTGCCCAATATGCTCTATGCTCCAATTCTACCAGAAGATGGCAAGCCCTACCGTATACCAATCTATAGGGAGACATTCCAATTGGTGTTTTAAACACAGTTCGATATGCCCATAATGCATCATGTAGGTTCTTTGCCCAATCTTGCAAGAGTTATGAACTGTTTACTCCAAAATCATCTTTACTTCTTTGTTGGAGATTTCTGCTAGCCCATTAGTCTGAGGATGGTATGCAAGCGCAGTTCAGTGTCTGACCCTATATTTTTGCAAAAGAGCCTTAAATTATTTGTTGCAAAAGTGTGATCCTTCATCACTTATTATAGCCCTTGGAGTACCAAACCTCGTGAAAATGTTCTTCTGGAGGAAATTAAGCACAACCTTACCATCATTAGCCATAGAAGCTGCTGCTTCAACCCGTTTTCACACATAATCTACTGCAAGGAGAATGTATTTATTGTTATAGGATGAAGGAAACGGCCCCATGAAATCAATACCCCACACATCGAACAACTCCACTTCAAGAATATTCTTCAAAGGCATCTCATTCCTTTTGGAAATATTTCCTGTTCTTTAGTATCTATCATAAGCGGCAACAAAGGCTTAAGCATCCTTAAATAAAGTAGGCCAATAAAAACTTGATTGAAAGACCTTGGCAGCCGTTTGGTTTCCTCCAAAATGTCCACCACATTCAAGTGTGTGACAATGGCGTAATATGTCCCCTATCTCTTCTTCCAGTATACGTCTTCTTATCATCTGATCTGCACAATGGCTGTATAAAATAGGTTCTTCCCAATAGTAGTGCTTTACATCAGAAAAGAACTTATTCTTTTGTTATTGTGAGAGGTTCGATGGAATAATCTTGCCTGCAAGGAAGTTGACATAGTCGGCAAACCAAGGAAGATTCTTTGTAAAAGAGATAGCAAATAGTTGCTCATCTGGAAAGTTGTCATCAATGGGCAATTTTAGCAACTCTTTCTCTTCTAATAACTCAAGTCTAGAAAGATGATTCGCTACAAGATTCTCGGTGCCCTTCTTATCTTTTATTTCTAAATCAAATTCTTGAAGCAATAACACCCAACGAATAAGTCTTGGCTTTGCATCCTTTTTGGCCATAAGGTATTTAATGACTGAATGATCAGTGAAGACTATTACCTTATTGCCAATTAGATAAGGCCTAAACTGGTCAAAAGCGAAGACAATAGCTAGTAACTCATTTTCTGTTGTTGCATAATTAATCTGAGCATTATTTAGGGTCCTGCTAGCGTAACGAATGACATGAAAAACTTTGTTCTTCCACTATCCTAGAACTGCTCCTACTGCATAATCACTTGTTTCACACATCAATTCAAATGGCATTTCCCAATCTTGAGCTACAACAATAGGCGCTGACACAAGCTTTTCTTTAAGCACCGTGAATGCCTTCTCACATGCTTCCTTGAACTCAAAAGGAGTACCATGCATTAGCAATCTAGACAGAGGCTTAGAAATCTTAGAAAAATCTTTGATAAATCTTCTATAAAACCCAGCATGACCAAGAAAACTCCGAATTCCTTTGACCGAAATTGGTGGTGGAAACTTCTCTATTGTTTCTATGTTCGCCCGATCCATTTCTATTCCTTTAAATGAGACCTGATGGCCCAAGACAATCCCCTCTCTTACCATGAAGTGGCACTTTTCCCAATTCAGCACTAAGTTGGTTTGTTCACAAATCTCCAAAACTAGCTCTAAATTAGCTAGACAATGATTAAATGAGCTCCCAAACACAGAAAAATCATCCATAAAAATCTCTATAATCCGCTCCACCATGTCTGAAAAAGTCGCCATCATGCATCTTTGAAAAGTAGCTGGTGCATTACAGAGTCCGAACGGCATCCGACGAAAGGCAAATGTACCATAGGGGCATGTGAACGTTGTTTTCTCTTGATCCTCTGGTGCTATGGCTATTTGGTTATACCCTGAATAGCCATCTAAAAAGCAGTAGTACTCATGACCCGCTAACCAATCCAATATTTAATCAATAAAAGGCAATGGGAAGTGATCTTTCTGAGTTGCTTTGCTCAATTTCCGATAGCCTGTACAAATCCTCTATCCAGTGACGGTTCTTGTTGGAATTAGCTCATTGTTCTCGTTCTTCACTATTGTCATGCCTCCTTTCTTTGGAACTACTTACATTGGGCTAACCCATGAGCTATCAGAAATAGGGTAAATAACTCCAACATCTAACCATTTCAGCACTTTTTTATGAACCACTTCTTTCATGGTTGGATTAAGTCGTCTTTGGGCTTCCACCGACGGTTTACTATATCTTTCATCAAAATACAGTGCATACACATAAAGGGACTAATTCCTTTTATATTCGCTAGAGATCATCCAATAGCCATCTTATATCTTCTTAGCACTCTCAATAACCTCTCTTCTTCTTCAATAGAAAGCATAGAAGAAATAATTACCAGTAAAGTTGATGATTCTTCGAGAAAAACATAGCGTAAATGATCTGGTAAAGGCTTAAGCTCAAGAACTAATTCCTTTTATATTCGCTAGAGATCATCCAATAGCCATCTTATATCTTCTTAGCACTCTCAATAACCTCTCTTCTTCTTCAATAGAAAGCATAGAAGAAATAATTACCAGTAAAGTTGATGATTCTTCGAGAAAAGCATAGCGTAAATGATCTGGTAAAGGCTTAAGCTCAAGAACTGGTGGCTTCTCAATTGATAAAAGTGGTTTTGATGGACATGTTCACAAATCTTCAAAGCATCTCTGTTGTTGGGACCAAAAGAATCCAACCAATTCACAAATTCCACAACTTCTTCATCTTCCAAGAGGGATGGATGTGGATGGACCAAACTTAATTCCAAGGGTTCTTTTGGTTGGCCACGGTGTTCAAAAACCAAGGCATCAAGAGCATCAGTGCGAAAACAAGTGTTACTCACACCTGGGTACTTAATAGCATTGAACACGCTAAAAGTTACCTCTTCTTCATGTACTTGCAGCTGCAATTCACCTTTTTGCACATCGATGAGTGCTCGACTGGTTGCCAAGAAAGGTCTCCCGAATATAATAGGGATTTCTTTATCCTCCTCCATGTCTAACACAATGAAATCTGCAGGGAAAATAAATTTGTCCACCTTGACAAGGACATCCTTGATAATTCCCCTCGGGTGTTTAACAGATCAGTCAGCTAATTGCAACGAGACCGTAGTAGGTCTAGCTTCACCTAATCCAAACTTCTTGAAAATAAACAAAGGCATTAAATTAATACTAGCACCAAGATTACACAATGCCTTTTCAAGAATAAAGTTTCCAATAAGGCAAGGAATAGTGAAACTCCCTGGATCTTTAAGCTTATGGGGTAATTTTCTCTGGACGATAGCGCTACACTCTTCTGTAAGTACAATAGTTTCATAGTCCTCTAATTTCCTCTTATTTGATAGGATGTCTTTCATGAACTTCACATAATTTGGCATCTGTTCAAGTGCATCTGCGAATGGGATGTTGACGTGAAGCTTCTTGAAAACATCCAAGAATTTGGCAAATTGCTTATCAAGTTTGCTCTTTTTGAGACGCTGAGGAAAAGGAACATTGAGGCCTGGTTCTTGAGCAGGCAGTGGCCTAGCTTTAGGGATGGCTTCTGTTTGGTCTCCAATTTTTTTCCACTTCTCAAGGTTATCATCTTGCATTGTTCTTTTAGATTCACTTCAGTAGCTAGGCAAGTTACCTTGTTGGCGACCATTGAGCATGTTGACCAATTGACCAACTTGAACTTCTAAATTTTGAATTTGTGCAGCTTGATTCTGGAAGTTGGTCTGGGTATTGGCCATCAACTTGTCAGTATGCTTGGTTAGCTAGAGCACTGCTTGTTCTAATTCAGACTTATTCTCATGAGGTGACACTCCCTGCTGAGATTGGCCCATATTTTGATTATTTTCCAAGAGAAGTTTGGATGATTGCACCATCCTTGATTGAATGTGTTGGAGAAGGGGTTGTTCTACTGCCTGTTGTAATTTCTTGTGCTTGTTCTGGCTGAGGTTGAGTAAAAGGTCCCATTTGACATTCTTCAGTGGATGGTTCCCTTGACAATAGTCACACATAATTGGAGGGGTCTAAATAGAGTTAGCAATCAAATGGTTATTCTGAAGCTATTTGGTAAGAGAAGCAACCTTAGCAGTTAAAGCAGTCAAAGCATCAATCTCATAAACTCCAATTGCTTTCTTTGATGCAGCCCTCTCACTTGGCCATTGAAAATTGTTGGTAGCTACGTCATCTAGCAACTCATAAGCTTCTTCTTTAGATCTCTTCATGAAAGATCCTCCTGCAGATGCATTAATTACAATTCTTGAAGTGCCATTCAGCCCATTGTAAAAATTGTGGACTATCATCCACTTAGGCAATCCATGGTGAGGGCATTTCCTCAAAAGCTCCTTATATCTCTCCCAAGCTTCATACAATGTTTCGCCATCCTGCTGAGCAAAATTGTTGATTTCTATATGCAGTTTCGCTGGTGGGAAAAATTTTGCTAGAAATTTATGCACTAAATCCTCCCAAGTAGTGATTGAGTCTGCAAGAAAGGAAGTCAATCAATCTCTTGCTCGATCTTTCAGAGTAAATGGGAATAGTAGAAGGCGGATGGCTTCGTCAGTAATACCATTGTACTTGAATGTATTGTAAATTTTAAGAAAACTTACAATATGAGCATTGGGATTCTCAAAGGCAGTCCATTAAATTGAGTTGCTTGAATCATCTACATTTGCACTGCCTGATCTCAAAATTGTTTGCAGCCATAGTTGGTCTTCTTATGGCTAAATATAAACCAACTGCAGTAGGCAATGCATAGTCCCGCAAGGCAGGTGGTGGGTTGTTCTCGTTTCTCACTCTACCAGTATCACCCATAGTTTCTTGCGAATGTCTAACGGCTTCTCTTCTTTGCCTTCTGTTTCGTCGACAGGAATGCTCGATTTCAGGATCAAAAGAAAGTAAGTTCTCACTTCCAAACTTTCGCATGCACCTAAAGAATACTCTGAAAAGTAGAAATAGAGACAATAATAAATAAAAAGAATTCAAAGTAAAATTAGAATTATTTGACTCGATATTAGTAGGACTAAATAGAGCCTGGCAACGGCACCAAAAACTTGATAGGTATTTTTCACAAGTGCACTAGCCGTTTCAAGTAATAAAGTGATGAAAATATATCGTTCCCAACGATGATTAATTACTACTAAGTACCGAATTACTTTAATCCCAATTCTAATTGAATAATAAATTTAAGAGATGCAATAAAATAAAAGAAAATTAAATTAAACAAAATGCACGAATTTAACAAGGAGAAATTCAATATTTTAAGATATCTAGGGTTTCAGATTTCACCGAATTAATCCTGTTCAAAGCACCAAATTTAATCAACTTCTGCTTATTCCTATGCTGATGACAAAGTTCTCTAATATAATCACTAATCTTTCTCAAGCATTAGCAAACTACCACAACAAGCCAGTTTTCACCTCTCGGTCTCAAACTCCAAACCTATCATGATTCATCAAGAACAATAAATTCAAAGTATCACACAAGCCTCATAGATATCTCTATCCTACAACAATCTCATGGTACTTAATCAAAGTTTAATCCAACTATCACTTCTCAGTCTCAAATTAGATCACAAATCAATGGAAATGGCGCGCACACTTTCACAAGCATTTGAATAGATTAAACACTCAGCATAAATATGAATAAACATCAAAATTGAATTAAACCATGTTGAATTTGAACATTCATAATCTGGCTACATTGTAGCCCTAGAAAAAGAAATTTAGTTCATAATGAAACTAAATAACATCCTAATTAATGTTCTAAACATGATGAGAAAAGGAAAAGAACTGATTTATGAATCGGAATTACCCCGCTCTGTCTCTGGAATTGCTACTTTCTTCTCCAATTCACCAATTGCTCTTCTTTTCTTCACTCCTCTTTTTTTCTCCGAAAATCCTCCTTTTGGAACCCTAAAAGGATTCTATTTATAGCCATAAATCGAAAGATTTGATTTTTGAATTTCAAATTTGGAGAATCAAAACGGATCCCGCATAATCCCGCATTGGCGCCTAGGCCCTCTTTTGCTGCGCCTAGGCCCTAAACTGGAATTCATGATTTGTGCCTAGGCCCTAATTTTTCAATGCCTAGGCCCCAAACTGTGTAGACGGAAATCTCTTTTAGCACCTAGCTCTACTGAAACAACGCCTAGGCGCTAAACTTTCGGGTTTTGTACTGAAAAACTTATTTCAAGCGCCTAAGCCTCATAAAATCGATGCGTAGGCCCCCAATACTCTTCAAAACAAAATCTTCACACCAAAGCATGCCAAATGCTCCATTTTAGCTCCAAACGCGCCGAAAAACAACAAATCTACCTTTTTACTTAAATCCTTCAAAAGAAAATAAAACAAAGTAAAAGATCCTAAAACAAATTGAAAACCAACAAAATAAGTTAAAAGCATGCCAAATGCTCCATTTTAGCTCCAAACGCGCCGAAAAACAACAAATCTACCTTTTTACTTAAATCCTTCAAAAGAAAATAAAACAAAGTAAACGATCCTAGAAACAAATTGAAAACCAACAAAATAATAAGTTAAAAGTACCCAATTAATTAGTATTAAACTAACTTATCAGTCGGAAGGAGGAGGGAGTGAGCTAGTCGGTGTCGAAGGTGAGGAGGCATGGGCTGGTCTGGGGGGTGGGGTGGGGGAGCGTTCGTGCTGGTTGGTGAGGAAAGAGGGACTGGGTTGGTCAGCATCAGGGGGAGTGGAGGTCCATCGCCATCGTCCGGAGGGGGGGAAGTGGGGGTCCATCACCAGCGTCTGGCAGGAGGGGTGAGGAAGGACTAGGTCGACGCCAACAAAGCGGGTCAGTGGGGTTCGTCGCTGGCGTTGAGGAATGAAGTTGAATTTTTTTTAATTTATTAATCAAATACTACTGTAAGGTAAAGTATATGTTAATTACCATATGCAAGTAACATCTTAGCAGTTTGATTATATCTGAACGGTTTAAAAATGAACTCTCTCAATAAAGTATATAAAAAGAACTTTACTGTAATTCTACCTATATATATATTTTGTTTTTTTTTTAGTAAATTCTAAATATATAGTTTTGAGTAAATACGATAAGGTATTAATGTCCGTTTGTAGACACTTTTTTTCAAAATATAATATGTTACACATAAGTTATATAACGTCACAAATAAATCAACTTACAGTTCCATAAATCTAGAAAAGTTGTGGAATTTAAGATGAATGCTACATAATTATATCAGTTAATTTGTTCTTAATTTTTAGAAAGTAACAAAAAGTAATATCATGTAATACTAATTAATTCATTTGTAGTATTTTTTTTATTGATGCATATCACTTGTAATAAAGTTTGAAAATATAACATGTTAAACATACTATGTAACTTTATTATACAATAAAAAAAGAACTATAGTATGGCCATTTCAAAATATAACATGTTACACAAAAAATTATGTGATATTATAAATAAATTGATTAATAATTACATAATTAGAAAACAAAAAAATGTTTGTCGAATGTACATGCTTCCGATTTAAATCAATTCTATATAATTATATCTCTTAATTTATTCTTAACATTTGAAAAGTAACAGATTTTCTTTCAATTTAAAAATCTTATTTTGAATTTTCAACTTTACGCACTCTTGAAAAAGGTTTTTGCATTGATGCTTCAGAATTATAGCGTACAATTACATTATTACCCTGGTTGAATTTTAGTAATGAGAAAACATTCAAAACACTCTTGGCTTGCTTATTTTCCAGGAATAGGGAATTGGAATGAGCAATGGGTATCAAACCATATTTACTTATCTATTTTTATCTTGAAACGAGAGTGAAATTGTGTGCGGCCCACACTAATTTGGAATTAAATTAGGGGATTGGCATGGCCAATCCCTCTATCGGATTAGCACTCCTACTTCTGATATTACAGTTAAATTACTACGTTGCCCCCAACTTTGCTTTCTTATATGAGAATAAAAAAAGAAAAGTAAAAGATTGAAAGAATCCTAATTTTTTCATGCTTATTCACTTTTCCTTTTACTGTGTTTTTAAATTTTTTAATGCTCTAGAAAATTTAAAAAAAAAAAAAAAAAAAGAGCCACAGTAAATCAACTACAAACAAAATTTTGATTTTAGAAATTTATTTCAACATTATGTATTTTTAAGCAAAATTAAATTAAAAAAAAAAACTAAATATTTACTAGAACAAACTATTTATCTCAAATTTTGACTTTTTTATTTAAAAAATAATCGTCATAATATAATAACTATTATTACATAAATATCTTATCTCAACATTATGTTTGTAAAAAATATACATATATTTCAAGAAAATAGTTCTATAATTAGTATAACAAAATAATTTATCTCAAATTTTTTACTTTTTTTAAGCACAAAAAATTATCATTTTAGTATTAAAATAATTAGTATATAATATGCTTGTTTAAATTAAAAACACAAAATTAACTGAATGGGTATATAAGTAAATTTACAATAACTGACTATGATTCCTATTCTAAGTAAACAGGTGAATGTGATTGACAATGATTCCGATTCCTATTATTGAAACTTACGTAAATAACATATTCTAACTCCGAATCTTAACTCCGTATCCAGTCCACTCTGTATTCTACCCATTTCGATTCATGCCTACTCTAATTACGCGTAAGTAAACATGCCATATGTCTTTAGTTAGAAATCATTCTATCTATCTTATTATGCAAATACTTAAAAACTGTTACCATAGTTGTAAAATGAATTACAAAAAATGACAACCTAGAAAAAGTTTTACCTTCTCTCTCTTCTCTTCTTTCTCTAAGGCATGAGAGTTAGGGTTTTTCAATCATTTTCTTCTCTTGGGGCTGGACTCCAGTGGCAACCTTTGGCCTCTCTATGGTTTCCTAGCCTTGATTTCAATGTGTTGAGGTACGTACTCGTTATTGAACCTCAAGCATATGTCTTTTCTTTTGAACGTCATCATACTTTACTGATGGATTTGTTCTTATTAAATGGTTTTGTCTCATATCATACATGGTCATTTGTTATATTTTATGTCTTTGTATCTCCTTATTAAATTTAATGAAATTCTCATTTCAAAAAAAAAAAAATCAATTATAACATACCTGTAAAATACTAAATATTTGAAAAGACCAATTTTAATTTTCCAAATCTATAATGATACAATTTAGGGGTTATTTGGGGTATCATTTGGAGATGGCATTTAGTCATTTGGATTTCAAATTTCCAATTTTACATCAAATTTTTTCTCTCTTCCATTTTCAAAAAACTCAAACTTTAAAAGTTCATAACTTTCTCATTTCAAATCGGAAATAAGATGATTTTTATGTCAAAATGCTCATAACGACGAGATGAATAAGATAATAACTCTATTTTTATAGAGTTATTTTAGCACTCTTAAGTTTATATTTTTGTTATAATCTTAGTATTTATTTTGATTTTCCCCTCAAAATTATTATGTTGTCCCAGTGTGTAAGTTAATTATGTTAATAGGATTAAAAGTATCAATTTGGAACTCAAATAGGATCAAATAGTCAACTAAAAACATAGAAGAAATTTGGATCAAAAATTTCTCTCTCAAGTGTTCTCCATGTGTTCCCACGCGCTCATCCAGCCATCGAATCAGCATCGAGTGGTCCAAATCGGGAGTTCTAGCGGCTTGCCCTCAACCCGTAAGTCCAATGCTGTGTGTTAGGCCAACTCAGGGGGATGCCGGATTTGGTGCTTTGCATTCCAGCTTTTCTATGTGCAATTAATCACGTGTTTCATCCAATGCCAGCTTGTCACGTGCTTCGCTTTTGCACACCTCTAACCCGTTCGCGCCACCAGTCCACGTGGGGCCAAGGGCTACTTTTGCATCAGCTGTGCAGTAGAGAAAAGTAAAGAAAAAAAAAAAAAAAGGAAAATCTTTGGGAGAATGTTGGCTTTAAGGTTGGCTAGATAGGCTATAAAAAGGAGCCTAGGGCTCCATTCCCAGGGTCTTTGGCTACTGGAGAATAGTCAAAACTAATAAAGAAAAAGAGAAAAAAAAATATTTATTTGAGTTTTAGGTTTTGTTTTGATACGAACCACGCCAAGAACTGACGTGACCCTAACCAAATTGATTTCCAAGATCGAATCCTAAACGGCTTTGAATGGAACCGCGACCCGATGCCTAACAAGAAGCACGAACCTTGGTATGCGAGGACGCCACAATTAGCTATGGATGGACTGATTGATAAGTCGATGAACGCCACAGAATTTCTCCGATAAGTTCAAAAAGTTCGTTTAAGAACCAAAGAGAATTAACCTCAACTTTTCTGTGTAAAACTGATCTCCTCCCCAACGTGTCCGTACGGTTTTTATAGGTGTTTCCCTTTGTGGATTTTCAAACCCTAATTGCCCAAGTAATTTTTGGCAAGTCACTAAACCAAAAAAGGAAACACCAAATCTGAAGAAAATAAAGATACACCAACTATGGTAAGTTCTCTACATGGCTAAAAGCCTTACAATACTCTAAAATAAAAGGAAACTAAATTACAATTCAATTAGCACTGATTTCTTCTATTCAATTATTGCCGCAAAACTGGAAAGTTCTCAAAACGGAAAAGTGACAGCTACGTAATTACTCCGTCCCTTCTACGACTTGAATCACGCATTTGTTGGGCTGGTCATTGCTCGTAATTCCCTCAATGGGCCTCCACACAATAGCTTGAGACCAAGTTGCTCGAATCAGCCCCATAAGTGCGTCTTTGAATTTCTTCGCGCAAGCCTCGTAACCGGACCAGTGGGAACTAGAATTGGATCTGAATACGTCTCGTCCCACGTGGCCTTGCCTGTGACGACGTTCTCATCATTCCCCTCCTCTTGAGAAGGATTTGTCCTTAAATCGTCGCCTGCATCAAAAGGACTTAGATCAGTGACATTAAATGTGGCACTTACACCATATTCACTTGGCAAGTCTAACTTATACGCATTATCATTGATCCTTTCAAGAATTTGAAAAGGACCGTCCCCTCTAGGCAACAGCTTCGACTTTCTCTGTTCCGAAAACCGCTCTTTGCGCAAGTACAACCACACCCAATCGCCGGGTTCGAATATGAGCTTGTGACGCCCTTTGTTAGCTTGGTCCTTCACTCGATGTTGAGTCGTGCCTTCTCATATATCTGCTTAACAAGTTCAGCTTTTCTTTTGCCATCTAAATTCACACGCGCAGACAAAGGTAATGGCATTAAATCTAAAGGGGTTAAAGGATTAAAATCATAAACAATTTCGAATGGCGAAAATTGAGTAGCAGAATGTACAGATCGATTATAAGCAAACTCGACATGGGGTAAACATTCCTCCCAAGTTTTGATGTTCTTTTTAATGATAGCCCGCAACAAGGTAGACAAGGTCCTATTCACAACTTCTGTTTGACCATCGGTTTGAGGGTGACAAGTAGTCGAAAACAACAACTTAGTCCCTAACTTAGCCCACAAAGTCTTCCAAAAGTAGCTTAAGAATTTGGCGTCACTATCAGAAACAATTGTCCTAGGCATGCCATGAAGTCGTACAATTTCCCTAAAGAACAAATCAGCAACATTGGAAGCATCGTCTGTCTTGTGGCATGGGATAAAATGTGCCATCTTGGAAAACCTATCCACAACCACAAACACCGAATCCCGTCCCCGTTTAGTCCTAGGCAATCCTAACACAAAATCCATTGAGATATCAGTCCAAGGTTCACTAGGTATGGGCAAAGGGGTGTACAAACCGTGAGGCGGCACTCTTGATTTAGCCTGCCTACAAGTTACACATCTATCACAAAGCCTCTCAACATCACGTCTTATGTGCGGCCAATAGAAATGTTCTTGTAAAACAGCTAGTGTCTTGGCAACTCCAAAATGTCCCATTAAGCCTCCCCCATGGGATTCTCTAACTAACAAGTCTCGTAAGGAACAATTAGGCACACACAATTTATTCTCCGAAATAGGTATCCCTCATGCCTAAAGTACTTACCACTAGCAAATTTCTCGCAAGCCTGATACTCAGCGCTAAATTCACGATCATCCGCATATAAATCCTTAATATGCTCGAAACCAAGCAGTTTAGCATCAAGAGTTGAGATTAATGCGTACCTGCGAGATAACGCATCCGCAACGACATTTTCCTTATCTTGCTTGTAGCGAATGACGTACGGAAACGTCTCTATAAATTCCACCCAACGAGCATGTCTCTTGTTCAGCTTATGTTGGCTCTTCAAGTGTTTTAAGGACTCGTGGTCGGTGTGAATCACGAACTCCTTAGGCCATAGGTAGTGCTGCCATGTCTCTAACGCCCGCACCAACGCATACAACTCTTTGTCATAGGTTGGGTAATTGAGAGCTACTCCGTTCAACTTCTCGCTGAAATACGCTATTGGTCGCCTATCCTGCATCAAAACGGCACCAATTCCAACACCTGAAGCATCACATTCAATTTCAAAAGTTTTAGAAAAATCAGGTAAGGATAACAATGGGCATTGGTCAACTTAGCCTTGATTAATTGGAATGCCCTTTCTTGCTCCTCTCCCCATTTAAACCCAATGTCCTTCTTGATCACTTCAGTCAGTGGTGCGGCGATGGTATTGAAATCTTTCACAAACCGCCGGTAAAAACTAGCGAGTCCATGAAAACTCCGTACGTTACCCACACTAGTTGGACTCGGCCACTCCCGGATAGCTCGCACCTTTTCTTCGTCAACCTGAATACCTTCAGCACTAACAACAAAACCAAGAAATACAAGCTTATCTGTGCAAAAAGTACACTTCTTGAGGTTAGCGTACAATTTTTCCTTTCTAAGCACATCTAAAACTGACTTTAAATGCGCTACATGTTGATCCAAGTCTTTGCTATAAATAAGTATATCATCAAAGTACACAACAACAAACCTGCCAATAAATCCTCGTAAAACATGGTTCATTAGTCGCATAAATGTGCTAGGCGCATTGGTTAAGCCAAAAGGCATTACTAGCCACTCATATAGACCTTGTTTTGTTTTAAAAGCTGTCTTCCACTCGTCTCCGCCTTCATGCGAATTTGATGATACCCACTTTTCAAATCAATTTTTGAGAACACAGAAGCTCCGTGTAATTCATCCAATATATCATCTAGTCGAGGTATAGGATGGCGATACTTTACCGTGATATTGTTTATGGCTCGGCAGTCTACGCATGTCCTCCATGTCCCATCCTTCTTTGGCACGAGTAAGACCGGAACGGCGCACGGGCTCATACTCTCTCGCACGTGTCCCTTTTTCATCAACTCACTAACCTGCCTTTGAAGCTACTTTGTCTCCTCGGGATTGCTTCTATAAGCCGGTCGGTTTGGGATTGAAGCGCCTGGTACGAAATCAATCTGATGTTCGATTCCACGAATGGGTGGCAAACCATCAGGCACCTCGTCCGGAAATACATCATCGAATTCCTGCAAAAGAGAAACAACAGAACTGGGCAATGCAGGGTTAAGCTCATTAGCGTTTAAAAATGCCTCTTTGTACAAAAGTACTATCATCGGCTGATTCAGAAACATCGCCCTTTTAATATCGCCACCTCTCGCATAAAAGTTTGTTTTTCTCTCTGCTTTTCTCTCATGGGCCTGTTGCGTCTTCTTTTCAATTTTCTCACTTTTCTCTCCTTTACTCTCCTTTTTCTCGGCCACCGCTTCTTTTTTTCTCTCACTGGCCGAACTCTCTCTCTGCACTTCCACTCTTGATTTTTCTTCGCTCATTTTCTTTTTCTCACTTTCTCGCTGTAAGCTCACTTGGTCTTCATGGACCTGTTTTGGAGTTAATGGAACAAGAGTGATCGATCTTTGGTTGTGAACCAACGAGTACTTGTTGGTGTAGCCGTCATGCTTAACTCGTCGATCAAATTGCCATGGTCTTCCTAATAATAAGTGTCCAGCTTGCATCGGAACCACATCGCACAAAACCTCATCTTCATATCTTCCAATGCGAAAAGAGACTAACACTTGTCTGTTCACCTTTACCTCACCACTATCATTCAACCATTGCAATTTATAAGGTCGAGGATGCTTGGTTGTGGGCAGCCCTAGCTTTTCTACCATGGTTACGCTAGCAACGTTTGTACAACTCCCACCATCAATAATCACACTACATACCTTGTTTTTGACATGGCACCTAGTATGAAAGATATTTTCCCGTTGCTCCTCTTCGTCGTCTCTGGCTTGCACACTTAAAGCTCTTCTTGCAACCAACAAATCTCCTTGGACAGCGTACTCCTCCTCGTCGGCATCCTCTAATGAAGGCATCGAATCCATGGTCCGAGTCCTCGTCGGTTTCAATCTCTCCGCTGTCCCGCATCACCATAGCTCGCTTGTTCGGGCATTGGCTAGCTATGTGACCCCTGCCTTGACATTTAAAGCACTTAATATCTCGATTCCGAGTAGTGGAAGAATCAGATTTACCTTGGTTCCTATGGCTGGCCTCTTCTTGTTTTTGTTCGGTTTTTGGCCTTGCGTTGAGTTGCTTCTCATCCTTCTTCCATGGTTGCGCCTTCGAAGCGGAGGTACTCGGGTTTTGGCTTGGCCGCATGTTACTGCCCCTCCTCTTGAGTTGATTCTCAATTTTGACAGCCATGTGTACCATGTCCTCCAACTCCACGTAATGTTGTAGCTCAACGGCATTGTGAATTTCTCGATTCAAGCCCGCCAAAAACCTTGCCATTGTAGCTTCCTGATCCTCTTCTATATTTGCTCGGATCATCATGACCTCCATCTCCTTATAGTATTCCTCCACACTCCGGGTGCCTTGCTTAAGATTTTGCAGCTTGTTGTACAACTCCCGGTAGTAGTACGCTGGCACAAATTGCTTCCTCATCACCGCCTTCATCTCGTCCCATGACTCGATAGGTCGCTCTCTATTTCTTCTCCTATTTATGACAAGCTGATCCCACCAAGTTATAGCATAATCGGAAAATTCAATTACGGCTAGTTTTACCTTCTTCGTTTCAGAATAGGTGTGGCAGTCAAAGATGAACTCCATTTTCTTCTCCCATTCCAGATATGCTTCGGGGTCAGATTTACGTTGGAAAGATGGTATCGTCATTTTGATGCCACTCAAACTATCATTTCCCCGATTCCTAACTCCTCTATCCCGTCCAAATCTCTGGTGACTACCCGCTGAATCTTCTCCATCATCAAACTCATCTCCATCAGTTCCGTAGTAGTCAGGTGCCTCTCCTTTAACCGGAACCCTCTCTCGCCTACACGCATGAGGAACATGTCGTGGCTGTTCCACATGTGCGTTTTCTATCCGATCAACCCTCTGATGAAGCTGCTCCAACTCTCCTCTCATCATTCGCCTCATCTCTCCCATCATCGCTTCCATAAGGAGTTTTGGGTCTGCCGCTCCATTGGTACCCTGCATGGTGTTCTTGCTGCTGTTTGACATCTTTTTATTTTTTTATTTTTCCCTGCAAAACAAAGTTACAACTAATGCAAAGGACCTTACCACACTCCCTTACGTATTTCTCTCTTGAACGGGTTTCGCTCGATTTCTCTCGTGTTTACACTCTATACTTTCGGCTTTTTTTTTTTTTCGCTCTATTGCTCTCGCCTCTTTTGCCTTTTTTTTCACTCGTTAATTCTCACTCAGTCCTTATAGAACTAATCAAATCAATATCGAAACTTCCGTGACGATACACAAACTGATTACCAAGGAAACTCAGATTTGACACAATATCATAGCAAGTGCGGAAAGTAAAAGACTATCGGAATTAACACCCAAAGAAACGTAATTTCGACTTCCAAAACCCAGAACACCAAGAATCAGACGAAAATAGATATATATATATATATATTTTTCCGTTTCTTTCTTTTTTTTCTTTTTGGACTGCTTTTGATAATCTGGACGTTTTTTTTTTTTTTGTTTTCTCTGTCTTTTCTTTTTGGATACTTGTCCTTCTGATAATCTGGAAATTTTTTTTTTGACGTTTTTTTTTTTTGATACAGGAATTCAAGACACTTGATTAACAGAAAATAAACATAAAATTAAAGATTGGATAAGCAAAACCTGATTAGAACCCTTTGCTCTGATACCAAATGATACGAACCACGCCAAGAACTGACGCGACCCTAACCAAATTGATTTCCAAGATCGAATCCTAAACGGCTTTGAATGGAACCGCGACCCGATGCCTAACAAGAAGCACGAACCTTGGTATGCGAGGACGACACAATCAGCTATGGATGGACTGATTGATAAGTCGATGAACGCCACGGAATTTCTCCGATAAGTTCAAAAAGTTCGTTTAAGAACCAAAGAGAATTAACCCTCAACTTTTCTGTGTAAAACTGATCTCCTCCCCAACGTGTCCGTACGGTTTTTATAGGTGTTTCCCTTTGTGGATTTTCAAACCCTAATTGCCCAAGTAATTTTTGGCAAGTCACTAAACCAAAAAGGGAAACACCAAATCTGAAGAAAATAAAGATACACCAACTATGGTAAGTTCTCTACATGGCTAAAAGCCTTACAATACTCTAAAATAAAAGGAAACTAAATTACAATTCAATTAGCACTGATTTCTTCTATTCAATTATTGCCGCAAAACTGGAAAGTTCTCAACACGAAAAAGTGACAGCTACGTAATTACTCCGTCCCTTCTACGACTTGAATCACGCATTTGTTGGGCTGGTCATTGCTCGTAATTCCCTCAATGGGCCTCCACACAATAGCTTGAGACCAAGTTGCTCGAATCAGCCCTATAAGTGCGTCTTTGAATTTCTTCGCGCGAGTCCTCGTAACTGGACCAGTGGGAACTAGAATTGGATCTGAATACGTCTCGTCCCACGTGGCCTTGCCTGTGACGACGTTCTCATCATGTTTTCTATAAAATGTAGGAGAGATCATCCTGAAAAATCAAAAGGAGAAGGAGAAGGAGATTAGAGGAAAAATTTTGGAGACTTGTGACACCTCCGTAAGAGATTTTTCTTATTATTTTCTCATCTTTTGATTTTTGTATTTAAGAATTGTTGAACCTTTCATTTTGTAGATTTTTATTTATGAATTAATTTTCTTATTCTAGATGAGAGATGTAGCTGATGTTTGATACTATGTTTTGATTGTCAATTTATTTTATGAGGTTTTTCATTCAGTTTCTTGTTCTTAATGTTTTTAATTTATTGACCATAAGTTAGATAATTTTATATTTAGAATTCGGCACTCGGGAGAGGGGATTTTAGGTATAGTTAAGGGATAATACAACCTAGGATTTTATAGAGTTCGGGAGACCTATAATTCTTTTGAAGTCATTTAAAAAGAATCATAGGTCATAATGAGTTTTTAATTCTTGGTTTTTGTTGGGATATCGAAATCGGGTTTTAAAAATATTTTTAGCTTGGCACTCGAGAGAGGGAGTTAAATATTTTAGGATTCTTTAGCTTATAAATTCAAAAAAAAAATTAATTAGTAATAGGTTGGCATGAAAAGATATAGTTGACGACTACGTGAAATTGAACGTCTAGACTTTTCTCATATATATTTCTTTTCAAATTATTTTTAGTATTTTGAGTTCTAGGTTTTTATTTCTATTTTTATTGTTATTTTTATTTTAAATTCCTTTTCGGTTTATTCAAATAAAATTAGGGTTAACCAATTTCGGTAATTAGTAAGCAATCAATTCTCGTGAAAACGATACTCTATTCGTTACTTTATTACTTGAGAACGATAATGTACACTTGCGTTAGAAAATCCGCAACACAAGACAAGATCTATTTTGCATTTTTTTTCCGAATATATTTCAAATTTTTGTACAATTTTTATATCATAGAACTTTTTCGAAAGTTTTCCTTCCAAATACACGTTTCCAACTCAACTTTCAAAACACCATCTACAGTGTTACTCCAAACGAGCCCTAAATCTGTAATGCAAGACAAGATCCATTTTGCATTTTTTTTTCTGAACATATTTCAAATTTTTGTACTATTTTCTATATTACAAAATTTTTTTGAAAAGTTTTTCCCCTAAATACACATTTCCAACTCAACTTCCAAAATACCATCTTTAGATGTTACTCCAAACAGGCCCTAAAGTATTATTAAACTAAACAATCATCTAGAATCAATAACTTAAAAAATTCTCTAAATATTGAAACGTTTGTTTGAGTGAAATATTCATTTGATTTTATTAAAATTTTGTTATTTATTTATTTTAGTTAAGTCATATTTAAAATGACATATAAGATGATTAATAAGGGTAATCTTGACATTTCAAAAAATTTAATTACTTCAACGGTTATTTTTTGACTAATTTTTATAAACACATGGAGTGTATTAGGCATTTGCAAAATGAGAGGGGCAAAAACAATGTTCACACTAGAGTTATAAATATGGACTGGGTTAAGCCGGCCGACCCAAAGCCCGTACTTTTGGCCCTAAGGGGCCCGGTCCGGCATGTTACTTGTTAGGTTGTCCTCGGCCTAGTGTAATCATTAGGGTTGGATTGGACCTAAGTTTTGAGCTCAGTGGACCAGTCTGGCCCGGCCCAACTTGCTTGTTTAGCCCTCTCAGTCGGGCCCCTCGAAGCCCGGCCCGCCAACGTACTTTTTTTTTTTACAACATATTATATTTATATATTTGTAAATTTTGTACTCTAAATCATTTTAAATATATAGTAATTTATATTTTTCCATGTCATAGTAATTTATATTTTTTTTTTAACTTGTAATTCATTTTTTTAAAAATATAGTAATAAATATTAATATTATATTATAATGATTAGAAATTTCATATAATAATATAATATAAATATATATTGTATAATATTGACCTTTCATTTGAAAAAGAAAGAACCGCTTTCAAAAAAAAAGAAAAAAAGGAAGAAGACTTGCAATGCAATGGTAACAAGAGAGAGGAAAAAAAAAAAAAAGAAAAAGGAAAGTCTACGTATCCCTAGAAAAAGAAAATTAATTCATAATGAAATTAAACAAAATCTTAAATAAAGTTCTAAACATAATGAGAAAAGGAAAAGAACTGATTTATGAATCAGAATTGCCGCATTCCATATCCGGAATTGCTACTCTTCTTATCCAATTCACCAATTACTCTTCTCTTCTGTACTCTTCTCTTTTTCTCCGAAAATCATCTTTTTTAGAATCCTAAAAGGATTATATTTATAGCTATAAACCGAAAGATTTGATTTTTGAATTTCAAATTTGGAGAATCAAAACGTATCCCGCATAATCTCGCATCTGGTGCCTAGGCCCTTTTTTTCTGCGCCTAGGCCCTAAACTGGAATTCATGATTTGTGCCTAGGTCCTAATTTTTCAGTGCCTAGGCCCCAAATTACATATACAGAAATCTCTTTTAGCGCCCAGGCTCTACTAAAACAACGCTTAGGTGTTAAACTCTCGAGTTTTTATACTGAAAAACTTATTTCAAGCACCTAGGCCCCATAAAATCGATGTGTAGGTGCCCAATACTATTCAAAACAAAATCTTCACATCAAAGCATGCCAAATGCTCCATTTTAGCTCCAAACACGCTGAAAAACGACGAACTCACTTTTTTACCTGAATCCTACAAAAGAGAATAAAACAAAGTGAAAGATCCTAAAAACAAATTGAAAACCAACAAAATAATAAGTTAAAAGTACCCAATTAATTAGTATAAAACTAACTTATCAAACGGTTAAAAAAAAAAAAAGGAAAAAGGAAAAATGTGACCGTTGCAAGACTTGCAACGATGACAAAGTCTTGGGGCCGAAGCCCAAAATTGTTGCAGCAACCAACAAGGGACAACTGCCCCTTTAATTATCTGTAGTGACCGTTGCTCTATTTTTTTTTTTAATTGTCTTTCGTTTTTTTCTTCTTATAAATATCCCATCCCTTCTTCATTTTTTTCCACACCTTCAATCTTCAATTGTCATTTTTTTTAATTATTAAGTTCTTAGAGTCTAATCATGTAATAAAATGTTGCGCTCTTTTCATTTATGAAAATTGAAAATTTTGCAATTACTTACTTATCTTGTTTTATTTAGTTCTTTTATCTTTTACAAAACATTTTTTTTTTAAGTCCATTTACCTAGTCTGAATTTAAACCTGCCAAGCATTAGGGCCGGACTGGACTTATAGTTTCAAAGTTCGGACGGGCCCAACCCAACCCGCAAATTGAACGGGCTGGACCCAATTTTCCCCCTCCACCCATTAGGTCTAGGCCAGGCTGCCTAAATTTCACACTAAACAGACTTTGAGTATTTTTTTCCTTTCGTAATCGCCAAAATTTGAAAATGAGTAACAAAACACCTTTAATTGGTAATCGTGTTATTATTTTAACGGAAAATTTAGGTATTTCTTTTTTTTTATTTCCTTTTTCTTTTTTTTTTAATTTCAAAAGTTGTTAATTAATGTATAAATCATTTTTATCCATTTTAACTCAAATTTAAAAAGATCCTTTATATTTTTAATTAGAAAAATTATTAAGTAGATCGGATGTATCCCATCATCATACTTATATAGTATACCTGTCCAATTAAAATTTGATATTTGAATACATTATTCATATCATTCTTTTGTTTTTGATTTTTCTTTCTTAATAAGTATTGTCTTAATTATTAAATTTGAAATATAATAAGAAGATATATATTTAAAGACCTATCAACATATGGAAATTGGAAAAGAGCATGATTTTAAAATCTTGTCATAACAGTAATGACCTTTATGAGCAATCGGTCATAACAGTCATGACCGTTACTGAACATCACGTTTAGGTTCATAACAGTTATGACCATCAGGTCATAACGATTATGAACCTGGTGTGGGGAGGGGTCATAACCGTTATGACTTGTAGATCATAACGGTAATGACCGTTACTCTACCGTACGATATAGTGTTGCGGTCATAACTGTTATGACCTACCGATCATAACTGTCATGACCGTGGTTCTTGTAGAGATATGGGCAGGCAGTCATGACCGTAATGACTGCACGGTCATAAATGTTATGACCGTGTTTAAAATATAATATATATAATATAAAATTTTAATATAAAATAGAATTTAATATAAAAATTAAAATTTAATATTAAATTTGGTAATTTAATGACATGGTATAGAAATTAAGTTAAGGCATATTTTAATTCTTTATTTTAATATACATAAATTTTTAATATAATTTATAATTTATAAATTGATGGTTTAATGACCTGTTATACAACTAAGTCATATATTGAATTAATTTTTATTTTATTTTATTTTATAATTTGTTAATAAGAATTAATCGACCCAATATACCAATTAAGTCATATTTTTAGATACACTATAGTGTGGTCATTATCACGAGAAGTTTGACACAGAGAGGTCACAATGATAATGACCGGATAGTCATAATGGGTGTGACCTATAAAATAAGTTCACGCTGATTGTAGAGGTCACAACTTTTATGACCACCCGGTCATGACAATTATGACTGCTACTCCCTATGTACATATTCTGGAATAAATAAGTCCACTTTTTCCTATATAACGATATATCTATATTTAAATTATTATTTCATTGAGATAACAGGTCATGAAATTATCAAAGTATAAGTTAAATTAAAAATTTTATGCATCACATCTTAAATAATTTGGGCACATGGTCATAACTTTAATGACCACCTCGTAATAATTTAATGACCTGTTATAATTTTATTTTATTTTTTCAACAACTTTAGTATTGCATGACCTGTTATACTAATTAAGGCATATTTGAACATTATTAATTTTATTTTAATTCTATAATTTGAGGTTTTAATGACCTGTTACCGCAATTAAGTCATATTTTAAAAAGCGATAATTTTTGGGTTCAAATTTGGTTATTGCATTATTTGATACTTTCATCATTGAAGGACCTTTTATCGCAATTAAGTCATATTTTAAGATGCATCAATTTTTCGTATCTACTGTTTATAATTTGATAATTTAATGACCTGTTATAGCAATGATTACATATTTTGTAAGGAAATAGTGGTCATTAAGTTTGACACAGGGAAAGAGATCATAACTGTTATGATCGGGTGGTCATAAGAATTGTGACCGATACTATAGTTCACGCCAAAAGGCCATAGATGTTATGACCATACGGTCAAAATAGTGATGACCGTCACGATGGAACATAGGTCACCACTGTTATGACCTGGTGGTCATAATGATAATGACCGTTACTAGTGGACGACTGGGAGAGAGGTCAAAACTGTTATGACCACCCGGTCATAACAATTCTGACAGTTAGTTTAGTGAGAGAGGTCATAACAGTTATGACCATCCGGTCATGACTGTTATGACCGGTACTCCAGTTAACGATTGGGAGCTATAAGCGGATTCTCTTTCTCTCACGGTCACCAGATGAGTCAATCCATTCGACTGTCGAGATTCACAGCAGCCTCTTACAGCCGTTATCTGGCAAAGGTAACGTCAACAGCACAGTTTTACCCTCGTTTCTATTGTTTTGTGTTCTGTCCCAGCCGAGTAAAGTTCAGATTCTCAATTGAAATGGTCTGAGTTTTATTAAAAGTTTCTATGTCCGGAGAGTTGGTGAGCCCTTCGGAACTAGAAAAAGAATATCAAGATTGGGTTCTTCAGATGCATATGCAGTATGATGAAGAGGTTGTCGATGGCGAAGAACAAACAGTTATTGTTGGCAGCCATGTGAATACCAAAGATAATGGAATGTTCGGCTATTAAAATCTCAACATTCCGTTATCACTGGTATTCACGCGGCTGCCAACAATAACTGGTTGCTCTTCGCACACGACAACCTCTTCGTCATACTGCATGTGCATCTGACGAACCCAATCTTGATATTCTTTTTCTAGTTCCGAAGGGCTCACCAACTCTCCGGACATAGAAACTTTTAATAAAACTCAGACCATTTCAATTGAGAATCTGACCTTTACTCGGCTGGGACAGTTGACAAAACAATAGAAACGAGGGTAAAACTGTGATGTTGAAGTTACCTTTGCCAGATAATGGCTGTCAGAGGCGGCTGTAAATCTAGACAGTAGAATGGATTGACTCATCGGCGACGGTGAGAGAGACATATTCCGTTTAAAGCTCCTATCGTTATCTAGGATCAAATTATGAAATAACCGTTATGACAGTGACGGTCATAACGGTTATGCACCCTCTCCCTATACTAATGGTCATCTCTGTTATGACATGGTGGTCATAACAGTTGTGACCTCTTCCTCCCAATAGTAAACTAGCGTATCGGTCATAACTATTATTACCGGCTGGTAGTAACCGTTACGACCTATCTTCCTATCGTGACTTAGAGTGTCGGTCAAAACTTTTATGACCGGATGGTCATAATTATTATGACCTCTCTCACTATCGGAGTAACGGTCATAACTGTTATGACATGGTGGTCATAGCAGTTATGACCTCTCTCCCTATCGTGATATACAGTAACGGTCATTACTGTTAGGACCTGATGGTCATAACCGTTATGACCTCTCTCTATTGAAAGTAACGGTCATTACTGTTATGACCTGTTGGTCATTATAAAAATGACCAGTCGAAAATTTCAAACTGAGTCATTTTCATTATGACCAACAAGTCGAATAAAAATGACCATCTGAAAATCATAAAAAATTACTAACTCTATGTATTTTAAGACAAATATTTTTCAACAGATCATTTAGAAAGGTGGAATCTCATACACACATAAAAATGAAAACTTCTTTTCCACATAATCAATAAGAACTTTACCTTCTTACTGAAAATCATTAAAAACGTAAACTTTATAAACATGAAAACATAAATCAACTTTTCCATGGCCGATGGGCTTTTAGATGTCGAAGCCGATACTCGGACACACCTCCTTGCAGGAGATGTGTTTTTCTCACACATTTTCGTCGCCTTCGACATGGGGAGTATTTTTTTCTTGAAGATTTCCGACGTTAACACACTTGCAAGCAGTTTATCAACGGATCTTCGTGGTGGTTTCGGCCGGTTTCCGAGCGGTAACTGCTAGTTGCAACTCTCTCTCTCTCTAGAATCGGGGTTTCTCTCTCTAAAAACATTGTATTTCTCTCTCCTCTCTAAAACCATGTTGAAGGGTTTGAAATAGGAAAGCGTGAGGGACAGTGACTCTTCGGCTGATGGGAACGAGGGTAAGCCTGATCTTTGGCATTCCTAAAAAAAGCTAGTGGGTCCCACAAAGCTGACGTTGCATTAACTGAAGTCATATCCGTTATGACCGAACGATCAAGACGGTTATGACCGTTGATATAGGGTCATAATTGTTATGACCACTCGGTCATATCGGTTATGACCGTGAAGGGTAGCGGTCATAACAGTTATGACTATTCGGTCATAACGGTCTTTACCGTTACTCTTGTGGTCTCACGGTTTAGTGTTGCGGTCATAACTGTTATGACCATTCGGTCATAACGGTCTTTACCGTTACTCTTATTCACGTTTAGTGTTGCGGTCATAACTATTATGACCACTCGGTCAAAACGGTTATGACCGTTACTCTTGTCGTCCCACGGTATAGTGTTGTGGTCATAAATGTTATGACCACTCGGTCAGGATGGTTATGACCGTTCCTCTTGTCGTCCCACGGTATAGTGTTGCGGTCATCACTGTTATGACCACTCGGTCAGAACGGTTATGACCATTCCTCTTGTCGTCTCATGGTAGAGAGTAGCGGTCATAATGGTTATGACCATGAGGTAGTAAACGTTATGACCGTTACTCTTGACCACGGTACAGAGTAGCGGTCATAACGGTTATGACCTGGTGGTAATAACGGTTATGACCGTTACTCATGTCACGAGATATCGTGAAAAACGTAATGGTCATAATCGTTATGGCCGTCTGGTCATAACAGTGATGTTTTTCGCAGTCAGTTTCGTGTCTCTCGAAAATGAACGGTTTTTGAGGATTTTCCGACGTTCACAGGCGCCGAAGCGGTTTATGGAGGGAGTTCGTGGTGGTTTCGACGGTTTCCGAGTGGTTCCCGCCGGCGGCAACCCTTTCTCCTTCTAGATTTCATTTTCTCTCTCTAAAACAATGTAGATGCTGGTTTCGAAATTTTTTTGGGGCAGGCGAGGGAGATGAGGGTAAACGTGGAAATTTGCACACATTAAATGCTACTGGGCCCCACATATCCGACGTGGCAGTACTAGAACTGAAGGGAAAAAAAAGTGGTGCTGTATTTAATATTATTTATTTCAGAGGTGCTATTAATGAAATTAACAAAAAAAAAAAGTCTCTATTACACAAGGAAGTTCCTGATTACTTAAACAAATAAAAAGGATATATATACATATATATATATATTACCTTTTGAACTTTAGTGCTAGTATAATTTTGTCCCGATACTTATATATCACAAACTATGAAATGTTAGAAAAACTGCCGTGAACTTTAAACCTCTAGCACTTATTATATCATATTTTAATCATATAAGACTTTGGAAAAACTTAATTTTTACGCCCTTAATTTTAGAACATTTATAACTTTACCCTTTTAATATTGAAAACTGGTGTTTACCCTTCTCGAACTTTAAACTGATACCAAAAAACACTCGTTTTTTCATATTTCACTTTCTTAAGATTAATATAACACTAATTTATATAATAAAAAATTGATTTGTACTAAAATCTTTATTATTACAATAATGATCTTAAAAATCAATCAAAATTCAAGGTTCATGTATATGCAGGTTCTCTTAAATTGCCTTTGTGTTTGTCTTCTGTGTCTTTTATGCTGTGTTTAAGTGTGATAGAAAAGTGGAAAGAGGGGAGCAGGGAGGGATTATTGGATGGAAAATATTAGATTACCTTGTTTGGTAGGAAGGAAGAGAAAAAGGGGAAGGAAAAATAGGTGGGAAAAAAGTACGGTGGGAAAAAAGTATAGTGGGACTGACAAATTTAATCCATTCAAAAGTTAGAAGAAAACTAAGCTTTGTTTGGTTGGTTGGTTCAATCCAACTCAACTCAAATTTTTTTTGTCTTTTTTTAAAAAAAATTTTGTCTTTTTCCCAAAAATTTTTGTCTTTTCTGAAAATTCAAAAAAATTTACTATTACAACTAAAATATTTCAACTCAAACTAACCAACCAAACATATACTAAAATCCACCCAATAACTACTAAAATTATTTTTTTACCATTGCTTTTAAAGTAAAAGAATATGTTTATATAAATAAAATAGTAATTATACAAATTTTTTTAATTTTCTTCTTTGATACCAAATAACATAAAGAAAAAGTAAAACATTTCATCTTCCTCTTATTTTCTTTCACTTTCATTTTTCCTTTCTATCTTGTTTTCTTTCCTTTTTACCAAACATAGGCTTATATTTTTCGGTATTGTTAGCTTGTTTGAGTGTTTTAGTTTGGTAGTCTCTTTCTTATTTGCACATTTTGATTCGATGAAGTTGAACTCTTAGTTGATTTTTATTTTTGCTAAAAAAAATATTAAAATAATTACTGGCAAGTACAGATTTTGCTTTGTTTTGTTTTGTTTTTTTTTTTTTTATATTGAGTTTTAATATACATTTAAGGATATTTTTGTATTAATAAAAATTTTGATTTAAATTAATTTTTTATTATTTAAATTAATGTCACATTAGTCTTAAGTAGATGAAATATGTCATAACAAGTGTTATTTTAATAACAGTTTAAACTTTGAAAGGTCAATGTTCAGGGGGTAAAATTACTTCTGTACTAAAGTCTAGGATCAAAAATAAAGTTTTTTCAAGTATTACATGGCTAAAATATGACACAAGGACTTTTTATGCCACCAGTTTAAAGTTTCAGGGGGTATTTTTGCTAACATTTCATAATTTGGGGTATAAGAATCGGTTTTCAAATTTTGGGGAACAAAATTATAAGAGCATTAAAGTTAAGGGACAAAAATAAATTGTCCAAAAAAAAAAAAGGAAAAAAAAAAGGAAGTCACTGATTTTTTTTTTTTTCCTAAAAACAGTGGGACCCATTTAAGCCGAATTGCTGAACCAAGCACAGAGGGAGACATAGAGAGAGAGAGAGAGAGAGAGGTGGATGTATTGGGAACCTTACTTTACCAGTCATCTACAACATCCATTAACGGTAATCAGTGACTTGCTTCTGCTAAACTGCTACTCTTTCTTCACTATTTTTTTTTTTTTCCTTTTGGTAGCTTTTTTTCTTTTTCTTTTTTTTTTTTGCCTCTTAATTTTTCTGTGGCGAGTGAAGAAGAATTGCAGGGATGGCCACTATTCTGCATGGAAACACTGCAAATTGGAGGATATTATGTGAAAGGGGTGTAAGTTCGGATGTGGGTGTTTCTGCTCTTCCACTCCTCCATAAGAGGGTCAGAGTTTTTGATGGTTTTGTCAGAGGTCAGTCTTTATTTCATATTTGGTTAATTTCAATTGCTTGTCTTGAATTGTTTCAGCTTCTACACTTCTTGTTTACTTTGTAAACTGTTGGTTTCACTTTTTGAGCTCTCATGTTTATTGATTTATCTTTTAGCTTTATTCCGAAGCTCGTTGTTTGTTTGTTTTGAACCTGAAGACTATCAAACAAGATTATCTGTTTATGAAACATAGTATGCCCCACCTGTTTAAATAGGGGGAAATAAAAGATTTTTTCATTTTTTTTTTCCCCGGGAGATTCGAATTCTAAAGCTCATGGTGTGTGGAATTACTACTAGGCTGTGTCTGCAACAATGACATTGGATGTTTTCAATTTGTCAATTTACAGTATATTTCCTCAACAGAGTGTATGGATAAATCATTTCATTTTGTCTAAGAAAACTGTCTCAACCGGGCTACGTTCTACCATAAATTTAAGTTTCATTAATCAAATTAACATTCATTCTATTATCTTGCTTTATGCGTATATGTTCTCGTTTGGCAGTCATCAGACTATTGCTTGGGAGTGGATAGTGCTTTCTTCAGAAACCAAAGCTTTCTTTTTAAGTCTTGTATTTATAAATTCGTGCAAACTTCGAGGTTAAAATCGTCAATCATGGTATTTGGACGTATAAATTATTAGACGAGGGTTGTTCAGAATTCAACTTGATTTGGTTCTAGGTGGAAAACCCAGGCATGTCGATCAATTGGTGTTTGATGTTTATAGATAACAATCGTGGTCTAGTTTTTATCATAATTGTGCATCTTCTACTAGAAATATAGAGTGGTTCAGAAGAAGTGCCATTCCCCATTTTCAATAATGGGGCCTTAATAACTAAGTCACTTTTCTTTGCTTTTAACTAGACTGTATTCACCATCTGACGTTACAATTGACACACAAAATGTTCAGGGAAATTTATCACTCAGAGCTTATATCGAAACAAAGGATCCATACAGGAAAGAGGATACAATGGCACAATGTCGAAGAGAGAAAAACCTACCGTTCCCAGAAGTAGTGGTTCTTCAAACTCCAATGGCAACGAAGATGACTCTAATCAGGAAAAGGCATGTATCAGCTGCTATAATGCATGAATTTTGTGAAGTTTCTCTTTTATTACTATGTGTTTCAGGTTATTGCTCTTGATTGAGTTCTAAATTTTCATCGTGCTATTTGCTGACTAAAACAATGCTGATATTTTGTATTCTTCACTTTTGCGTCTGTCGCTTGTCATATTGCTTATGGACAAGGAAAACTTTTTTAACTTGTCATATACATCACTTCTCTGCATACTTCTTTCTATATGCAAATCACAAAAGTTGCTCTTTCTGTTTCCGTTTTTCCCGCCTTCAAGTGTAACACACAAGATGTATAGAAGACATAACTCCTTGTGGACTCCTAATTTAAGGAGCATTTCTATAACAAATTTCCTTGCAGATGTTTCTTTTAGACAGATAGGCAAGGAGAGATATTTAGATAAACAATGTTTATATGATCATTAAGAACATTTCCTTTTCGGAAGAAATGCTTGTTAAGAAGCCATTGGTATATAGAGTGATTTCTTCTTTCATTTTATCACTTCTATATGTTGGTATATTTAGTATATCTTGTTAGCATATTTCACATGTCCAGAACGATTTTTCTCCTGGAAAATAAATTTCTTTTGTGTTTAGAGAAGATATTTTAAAGTTTAAACATTGCTAGTGTTGGCTGCTTCTTGTGATGATACTACATGCACACACGCATAGACATGCATATGTATCTATCTTGTATCTCAATTGTAAATTCTTTTCTCCTGTGGCAGAAACCTTTTGGATACAATAGAAAAGACGTTTTATTGATTGGGCTTGGAGTAACTTTTCTTGGCATTGGCTTGAAAAGCGGATTAGAGGTATTTTATGTCATTTGCCTTCAAAAATGAATTAGAGGTATTTTATGTCATTTGCCTTCAAAAATGAATTTGAAGTATCTTTCTTAGTTGTGTAACCGTCATAAATTTAGCTGGTCCTTGGTGTCTTCTTTTCCTTTTACTCCTCACACATACTAATTCATTCACCAAATATGTAGTTAGAAACATCAAGATGTATGGATCAGGTTTCTGAAAGTTGACAAAAACAAATGTTGCGTGCTAATTATGTTTGACCATATCGCTTTAGCAAGCATTAGTACGGCGATACCAATTATGTACCGTAAATTTTGTTTCACAGCATATTAAAGTCATTCCTTCCTCTTTGATGGTTTGTGCAGTTTGTTGGAGTTGATCCTTTACAGGCAGGAAATGTAGTTCAGTTGGTTTTGGTTTTGGGATTAACCATTGGATGGATTTCGACATATATCTTCCGAGTTTCAAATAAGGAAATGACTTATGCCCAACAGCTACGTGACTATGAAAAGAAAGTCATGGAGGTGCGGCTCTTGAGGATTTTCTCCTTTGTATTGCCTAGCAAATTATTACAACCTTTTTGTTTGCTTCAAATCACTACAAGAATAATTGGCATATATTCTCTTGAATTATATGAACGTGATTAGTCATCTTTTTCTGCCATGAATATTAAGCCAGTTTATTATTCCAAAAAAAAGGAAGAAAATCTGTTGTTCTTCTAGATAAAAGGCTATTTTCCAGAGTAGTTTCCTGTTACTAATTTCCTGACACAAATATTTTTTCCATCTCCACTTGCAGAAGCGGTTAGAGGGCCTGACAGAAGCCGAACTAGAAGCACTGCTCGAACAAGTTGAGGAAGAGAAGAGGCGCCTAGGTAGCGGTGAGCAGGTTCAATGAAGTTCACTTACCTTGATCATTTATAGTTCATGGTCATTAAAACTCATGTGCCATAATATAGGGCTGCGAATTTAAAAGTACTAGAATAGTTTGAAACCATACAGTAAAATTCTGTTCATAACCTTACTGTCAGTGCTTACAAATGCGAAGAATTGAGAATGTCAGGCATTAATATAAAGTCATCGCCTTGAAACACAGAACTAGTGCCTGATGAGATCTACTTCCCATCTGTGGCAGAAATGTTTAATCTTTTATTAAGCACCAAAGATTAAACTGCATTGCTTGTTTTTAAGCCTAAAATAACAAAAATGTTAAAGGCGAAGTTTATGGTAGGACATGTCCTTTTACCCCTGCCTGTAGGGGAAGTAAAATTCACATTTACCTCGTCATCAAGGGGTGTTTGATTAGGGAGCATGAGTCAGTGGCTAATCCTGAACACAGCAGGTTTCTCTCGTTCAGTTATATGTAGCTTTGGTTTCATGGTTAACATAGTGGAGAACAAAAGGCCCATATTCAATTTCTTCTCTCTGTGTGGCTAAGCTCATTACAGCTCTGCTCAACTAACTAGCAACGGCCCTCTCTGAGGTTCTGTGGGTCTGATTGTGTGTTGGGCTGGGGTTGAGTGAGGTATGTAATTTGCCCTTGAGGTGCTTGCTTCTTTATTATGTTCTTCGGGTGGTGGCATCCTTTCAAAAAAGGGACGGTGGCTATGACTGGATCTAGTGTCGTTGGACTTTTTGGGTTGCACATAGTGGTGCATGCCCAATAGTAAACATGATTGGATTTTACTTGGATAAAATCTAGAAAGGAAAATTATCAGTTGGGATATATGTATAATATGCATTTATCTTGAGAGATGAAGTAAATCAGGGAAATACACTCTCTGCCAACTAATGAGGGTGTTCTTTTCCCACATATTCTGAGAAGAGAATGCCCATATACATCTACTTTTGTCAAGAGAAGAGGCTGTAGAATTAAAAATGTGCATATCCAAGCACATAAAGGGCGGCGTTATGTTATGTGAAAACCTAGAAAAGCTCCCTCTCTCTCTCTCTTCTCTCTCTCTCCCAAACTTGGTTCCCGAGTCGTGGATTTTTTGTGGTTGTTCGAGTTTTACTTTTGTTATTACCACACACACTGTGAGCAATCAAGGGCGTAGCTATGATCGTGTTCATGGAGTGTCATGGCTTGGAGTGTTAAGATCATGTTTGTAGCTATGGAATACTGTAAGGCTACCTTTAGCAAATTCTAGAATGGTGTAGATCGTGGTTCGGATCTAGAACCTGTAAAAGACGCTTGCACATATGCACCAAGAATTGATTTATTTGAGAAGGCCAAATTTTTTGCTTTTCTGTAGGCATCAACAGATAGAACTGTTGTAGCTATGGCCAATCTCTTACCACGTGCCTTCTTGTTGGTACGGAGATTGTGTTCATGATAAAACCACAAGTGCACGGTGCCAAGTTTTAATAGAAAATAATGAGTAGGATTGTCGTCTTCAGGGATTGTAATCGAATCTTACTAAGTACTGTAATTAAAATCATCCTAACTTCATTTAGGAAATCGATATAAAGAATGAAGAAAAGATTAAAATAACTAGAAAACAATGATACTAAAGCAATTGGAAATTCTATCAAGAAGAAATCAATAATTGCTAGAGATTTGATTTCACCCAGCCATCAACCATGTCTTTTCATCCTAATTTATTACTACTAATTTTTCTTTTTTCTTTTTAGTTTATTACCGAGTACCAAGTGAAAATATTCATAATATTTGGTTTCACTATCCATATAAAAGTCAAAATATTAAGAATTCTAAATGATCAATTGTTCTTTTAAATAGCTACAAAAGAATTATAGGCCTCCTAAACTCTATAAAATCCTAGGTTGTGTTATTTTATTCCACAACTATATCTAAAATTCCCTCTCCCAAATGCCAAATTCTAAAGAAAAAATAAGCCAAGTCATAGCCAATAAATTTGACACATTAAGAACAAGAAAATACAAATAAACTGAGAGAAAAACATCTTAAAATAAATTGACAATCAAAACATAGTCTCAAGCATATGCTACATCTCTCCTCTAGAGATATAAAATTAGTCCATAACGGAAATAAAAGAAACACAATACATGTTCTTAAACTTAAGAGTAGAAAAAGAACTAGAATGCATAGTTGAATTAACCTTCTCCATCTCCGGAATTCACTGTCTTCTTATTCATACCCGCAATTCTCCTCTTGATTGCGTATTTGGAACTTCCAAAAGGCGCTCTCTTCAATCCCCAAGAGGTCCTTTTATCAGCCTTGATCAAGAAAGGTAACTTGGAGAACAAAGGACTTTTAAAAACTGAAAATTGCCCAACAGAGCACTACAGTGCTCTTTCTTCCAGCGCTGCAGCGCTGGGGCCGCTGTATAAGACTGTGTCACCAGGCAACGGCGTGGCGCCCATTCTCTAGCACTGCAGCGCTGTGTCGCTGTATCACTGGGCTGCTCAAGATTGTCACCAGCACTGCGGCGCTCTCTCTTAAGTGCTATGGCGCTGAGGCGACTGTAAGCCTAGGCTGATTCTGGTCCGTTTGTACACTGTAGTGCTCCCCTATGTAGCGCTGCAGTGCTCTCTTTCCTTTTTTATGAACATTTTGTTTCCTTTTTTTCTACTCTTTTGCTCGGAAAGCTTCAATTTCCATTTTCCTACAAAAATAACATCAAGAGAAACAAAAACACGTAAAAAAATATCTAGAACTAACCAATTCTTTAGTCAAGGCACTCGATAATTAGGTACAAAATCAACGTATCAGCTTGACACTTTCTAAGTGCCATCAAGACAAGACAATAGCCAAGCTAGGGAGAGAGCCAAATTGAGGTCTACTGTCGAGTTAGGGGGAGAGCCAAATAAAGGTCCACCACCAAGAAAAAGGAGAACTAAATTGAGGTCTACTATGGAGTTGGAAGAAGAGCTAAAAATGGACGAGCTCACAAGGATGGACTCATCGCATAGCATACTTCCGAAGAGCTCATTGTCAACAAACTCATGGGAGAGACAACACAGACAGGGTTGAGTCTAAATGGACGAGACAAAACGCGCGGGAGGGATTAAATGCGAGAGATTACGAGCGCGAGACATGACGTAATCCCTGAAATCAAGGGCTTTATCTTCTTAAATCTCCATTATTCAAAATTAAAATTAAAGAGGAAAGGTGTCTACGAGATTTACGGGATCATGCAAGCTACATTAAGAGAAACAAGTGATATTTCATTTATTTATCTGTAATGCTTTCATTTATCACACAAGGAACCTTGAAACTCACACTGTAATTCTCCCTATTGTGGATGTAGCCTTCCATGGAAGGTGAACCACTCAAAATCTTTGTACCATTGTTTTTTGTATGTTTATTTTATTTCAAACTGTGAGAGATTAAACATGTCGAGGTCGTGAGTCAATTCTTCTTATTGGCAAATTTCTAGCATCAACAAAAACTTTTAAGAAATTTCCACCTTTTTTTTTTTTTTTTTTTTTGCTTTGTTTTTATTTTTTATTTTTTATTTTATTATTATTATTATTATTTATTATTATTTTTTTTTTATAGTTGTTCTAGATTGGAAGGATGTTTTGGGAGGATAAGGTTTTGGTTTATTCTAACAACTTATTGTAGAATTGATAATTTGGACTTTTCAATTCATAAATGTGGATGTCAGACTCATGAATGGGGATATTTCCAAAACTCATGAAGAAAAAAGGGAGTTAGACAAGAAGAGAAGAAACTTGACAAGACAAAGAAGTAACTTGAAAAAAAAAAAAAAATGGAAGTGACTTGGACTTTTTTTTTTTTTTAATCAACAACATCATACCAATCAATCGAACTTCTTGAAAATGAAAATTACTCTTCTATTTAGAAATGTAATGTGTTACTTGTATAAATGACCTTAAAATTATATGACTTGCAAAAGTATATGCGCCTTAACTTTTAATTTTACATATCACCATTTTGTACTGTTACACAAACAACCTATTTGCTAATATTCTATTAAAAATATTTAAAAAATTGAACACGTTTTAATCATATGAGTTTTAGTTGTAAATAAAATCATAACTAAACATTTTTTTAGGAGAAATTATACCTCAAATAGAGATATTTAGGAAGTAAATTATATATTTACTACACACATATACGTCATTAGAGATATTTTGAAGATACAGTTTCTCATTAAAAAAATATTAAATAATCATTTAAGCCTTGATTAAAAGTTCACATGATGAAAACATGTTCAATTTTCATCTAGTTTTCGACAAGATATCAACATAGACGCCTTATGCGTAACAGGATAATGACATGTGAAATAAAAAATAAAAGATAATATAAGATTAGGTGTATAATTTAAGTGTCATTTGTAAAAATAACTATTTAGATAAATAAATCATAGTTGATCGGTAAAAGTACGGTTTGAACTCGACTTTCCAAAGTTTTTAGGAGACATGACTGAAATAGCATGGAATAAGTAAATTTTTTCAGTGTTTGGCGGGGGAAAAAAAAAAAGAAAAAAGAAAAAAGAAAAAAAAGAAAAAGAAAATGAATGCCGGGCTAGAAGAAACCAGTTCATTATTAATATTATTTTTAAATCAAAGCTAATACGAAAGTACTTTTTCTTCCCCCTAATACGACAACAATGCAAAAATTAGTCTTAATTTAACCCAAGTAAAGCAGAGAAACTCAGCCTATTAAAATAGGGTTCACTAGCAAAAAAAAATATGGGTCATTAGCAGGCCGGCGAGTTCGGCCGCTGCTGTGCCAGCAAAAACTATGCCATGAAGCAGTTGTCCTGAAATTAAGCAATAATGTCATAGCTTTTGGCTACAGTTTTGCTAATGGTGTAATTTCTCCAACGTTGGAGACCACCTTTTCACCAGTGGTCAAGGTGTGTGAGACAAGTAGACTCATCTTTCCGATCAATAGAGATGATCTGATCACCCAAGGAGATTCGACCAAACCAGACAAGTCTGGGAAGCTGTAGGCCCTTCATGGGTCACCGAGTTGTTTTATCATCACCTTTGTTGAACTGCTGATTTTCAAATTAGTTCTCTTGTAGTGATTTCGAGCAAATCACTGTCGGGACCTATGGTACTGGCCTGGGCAACACTTCCTAGATCGCGGTTGAACCCCCGTTGGGATGGTTGGCCTGCGTTGCCCTTGCCACATCATCCCGTACCGGCTAACAACAGTATTGTAATATGGCACTCCACACTCACTACCCTGTACCACCTGACACCTAATGTTCGATATCTACCACTGTACCTTATTCTAGCCCCTGTGCCTACCACCACCGCCTGATCGAACTGACACAGTACTTACCACCTGCACCAATACTGATACTTGTGCTTATGTCCCCCCATCACCTGACTAGAATGCCACGTGGCACTTGTCTAGTGGTGGTCCAACATCCGCACACCTGGAGCATGTTTACCCACCGGGATCACTCAGAATACGACCCATCAAGGTCACTCGAGCACCCGGACCCGCGAGAAACACATATAAATAAACAAATGCATCACTCACTGAGGTATGGCCTATTTTTTCTTTGCCAAAACGTTGTTTCTCTACTTGCTCATCAGTACTTACCACCTGCACCAATACTGATACTTGTGCTTATGCCCCCCCATCACCCGACTAGAATGGCACGTGGCACTTGTCTAGTGGTGGTCCAACATCCGCACACCTGGAGCATGTTTACCCGCCGGCATCACTCAAAATACGACCCATCAAGGTCACCCGAGCACCCGGACCCGCGAGAAACACATATAAATAAACAAATGCATCACTCACTAAGGTATGACCTATTTTTTCTTTGCCAAAACGTTGTTTCTCTACTTGCTCATCAGTGCTACTTACTGACTTAAGCATCAGAGTGCTTTTAACAAACACCCCACTGGTGTCTCCCTTACTTCAAGGTGTTTATCTTTTGCAGACAATTAGGTAGAGAACGACAATGCAAGGCTGACCACGTCAAGTGATCTCATCGGGTGTTGTGTCAAAGGTTTTTGGCATCAACAAGTTTCATTCAATTTTGCACCCTTTTTTCTTTTTTTTTTTTTTTTTTCCTTTTTCTTTTCGTTAAAAAAAAAAAAAACTAAAAAAACTAAAAAAAAAACTACTACTACTACTACAAAATTTAAGTCATAATCCAACCTCCCAATTTTCTAATTGATAGTAGATTAAGAAATTCTTGATTACCAATCATTAGTTGTCTTATTTGGAAGACTCTTCAAAACTTTATTGACAAGCAATTATTGGAATTCCTTGTCTGTTATACCAACCCTCTGTGTGTATGAAGATTGAATATTTCAACCCCTTAATTAGCTTTCCAAAACAAGACAAAACAAAAAGAAATTAAAATTAAAAAATTCAACCCATTAGATAACCAACAGAACCTGGTCATTAGATGCCACCCCTGCATATAAATTTTGAATTGAAGCTTTAAAAAAAATTTTGAAAAATAAAAAAGAAAATATTTTAACAATGCGAATATATAGAAATGCAATGTAACGTAAGTTGATAATCAATTAAAATCTTTACCTAACTCAAATAATTACAAATGCCTCTTAATAAACCATTCTAAAAAAATAGTTTAGTTCTAAAAATCCTTCAAATCTTTGATTAGATATCTGCTAATACGTGGGGAAAACTTTAAACTTAAAACTTTATGGAATTTATCAAAAGAAGCACTTAATTATTGCTGCAGTTAGGGTTTCACATTTCTGTACTCTGAACAGAAAAGGAGAGATTTTTTTTTGGCATAACCAAGAACTTGATTGACCAAATCAAGAGGCTATTTCTTTAACCAGAGTGAATTTTTCCCATTTGCGCGTAATTGTAAGGGAAAAGTTATGGTAACAACAATACTATAACTATTAGATCAATTTTATAAATGTCCATATTAAAAATTTTAAAAACGGGATATATATATAATTGTTTTTAGTCATAAATCAAACCGTTAAAAAGTTGATCTAATAATTAAAACAACTATACCTACCGATAAACCAAAAGTATAGTTTTTATCTTATGTTTTTCCTAATCAATTTAAATCATATACAGTTGCACCCATTAACAATAACCTCTAAATCATTAGAAACATTAAATAGATTATGGAATATATTTATATATATATATATATATATTTCAAAGATATAGCAACCTAGCAATATAATTATTGGAAGAGTTACTGCATCTATAATGCCTATATACCTAATGTCAAAGATCTGATAAAATAGCCCTTTGTCATAGATATTCCCTTCATATCTTGGAAAAGCTAATCTATAAGGATACTGAAATGGAATTAGGTGATCCTCCTTTTGGAATCATATCAAAGAAATAGCTAGTTACCATTTCCAATCATAAGGTTGGTGGTGTCCCTATTAACTGTTCTCTCTCTCGTACATTGTCTTGTAGTTGCTCCATGCCTAACCATGTGAACTCCTTACTCGCAAAATATGGAATCCTAACAAAAATATCATTAAAAAAGTTTAAAATTTTAAATTTTAAAAAATTTACAAATTTACAAATTTAAAAAAAAAAAAAAAGAAAGGAAAAAAAAAAACAAAAAACAAAAAAACAAAAGATGTAGGGATGTGTCTGCAGCTTTGGCTTTGCATGCAATTGCACTGGGACAGTCACACGTGCACACACAACTGGATGATCATCAGTTTCTTTTCTCTTCCTTGCAAGCCTTTCCTTGCCAGGAATTCCATTTCCTTGTTCTCTCTTGCAGTCTTGCTTGCCAGCCGTTCAAGCACTAAAAATTTAACTCCTAATGAGACATCAAATGTGAGAGGGACTGCTTTTTTTTTTTTTTTTTTCCTTCTAAAACTTTCCCTGCCCTCTATAATAATAGATCGGATTTAACGTGAGGTATAGAATTATTATTAAATTATGCACAAATTAAAGGAATATAAATTTAACTTTGACACATTCAAATTGTTTTTTAAAGGAGAATTCTATTAATTATATTTTATATATTACTCTTATATAAATGAGAGTTTTTTTTTTCCCTGTTAAAAAACTTTGATCAAGTATTTTGTTTTTTTTTACTTTTTTAATATTTTTTTGCTATTGTTCTTACATAAATGAGAGTTCCCTTTTTCAGTATTCGAAAAACTTATTACTACACTTTTCAATACCTTTTCTTTTTCTTTTTTGTATTTTCCTCATAATCTTACAATATTTTTAATTGTAACTTATAGAGATTGTTTTTGTTTAAGAATCAGAAGTCTTAATTTTGCATACTGAAAGCTATAGTATATAAACTAATTGAATACGGACGTGCTTCTAGCTAATCATATATTAAAAGAATAGATACATAAAATAAACTCTAGTTAAAATAATATGCTTTCTGTACATTTTATTGAGAGATTGTAATGGTTGGTGGAAATTACAAAGCCAAAAGTCTAAAGTCTATAAAATAAATAAATGGTTTGTGTAGCTAATGTTGGTAATGTACACCTTCATACACACACACACACACACACACACATACCGTGCGAGGGCGATTGAGTGCTTTCTCATGCTTCAAATCCACCATTTTTGTCTTTTCTGTTTTCATATTTTCACATCATTATATAATGGTTTTGTTATGATATACACTAGAATTGCCCCCGTCATCGAATTTTTACTTACAAACTTCGTTCACTGATTAATCTCCTTTCTCCACCTGCCTGCAAAATTCGTGTCATCTCCTAAGATATATTACATCAGACAACCGTGTTACCAAATATATATATATATATATATGTATACACACACGCATTTATGCATATATATATATATATACACACTAATACACATATATACATAAGATAGCCGACAAAATACTCTCTCTCTCTCTCTCTCTCTCCCCTCTCCATAACCAATTAGTACCATCACACATGCACAACCACTTTTTATATATATTCAAAGTAACTACTTCTCTTATCACTTCCTCATCAGCTGCCAAACTTTTCCCATCATCTCCTTCCTTACTCAGAGAAAAACAGGCCAAGCCCAAAGCCAACCATTTCCAATTCTCTTGCTCTCTCTCTCTAGATCTTTCTCTCTCTCTCTCTCTCTAGATCTTTCTCTCTCATGGGTAACGCAGCATCTTGTGCTCCTTCAATAATCTCAAATGGAGCAACAAAAGTAATGTCCCCAGATGGGTCAATGGAGGTCTACACAAGGCCAGTGAAAGCAGCAGAGCTAATGCTCGAAAACCAGGGGATGTTCGTCTGCGAATCGAGCAGCCTCGTGGTCGGTCACCGGATTCAAGGCCTTTCCGCCGATGAAGAGCTAGAGAAGCGCCAATTGTACCTCCTTCTTCCAATGGAGCTTCTCTACTCAGTCCTCACACCTGAAGAAATGAGCTCTTTCACCAGTTTTGGTACTAATTCGAAGCCTAGTACTATCAACAAGAACAATAATGGAAGTCTGGCCAATTTTGGCAAGATTTTCCCTTCCCTTGGTGAGTTTTGTTTGTTTCTTCCTAATTCAGAAACCAAGACTCTTGGAAGTCCTGTTCATTGTCACTCGGTGCCTGTTGATCAGAGGTTGTACTCCAAGCAACGGTCATGGAGGCCTGCTTTAGAGACCATTTTCGAAACTCCATGTAGATCACATTGAATCTAGATAATTCACCTATTATTATTTCTTTTTCCTTTTTTTCCTTTTTATTTTTTATTTTTTACCCTTCTGAGCTTCTTTTTTGTTTATTTATTTTTATTTATTTATTTATTTTTTTTTTTTTGGTCTCCTAAATTAGAGAATGGTGAGTATATACCTAGCTTACTACTTGATGATCTGGCAATTTTGATAGACATAGTTGATTATTACGATACTGCAAGTTGATCATGAAGAATCTCTCAACAAAACAAAAATAAAAGTGTTATTTTCTGTTTAAATGTAAAAATTGATTTTGCAACCGAAACTAGAATTAAGTAGCTTTCTCAAGTTGACATCTGTTAATTATCTGGAATATTGCAATAATTATGTTTTGCAACCGAAATTCCAATGCTTCACTGGGATTCAAATATAAAAAATAAAAAACATAAAAATAAAAAAAATAAAAAAATAAAAAAGGAAAGGGTTTGCATCAAAATAAAATTAATTAATAAAAATTAAACAAAAAACAAAACAAAACAAAAAACAAAGGCAACAAGGACTAAAGAGAAGCCAAGTCCACATGATATGACTTTGGGCAGCGTGTGTAAAAAAGTATACTATGCGGAAAAGACACCTTATTACTACTTGTGAAAACCCAACAAGTGAAAATATTGAAATGACAAGTACGAATTTTCTAGTTCTCTTTCTTATCCCAAAAAAAAAAAAAACAAGTACATATTTTCTAGTATTTACGAGAGGGGGAAACTGGAAAATTTCACTAACAAAACAAAATTTTTTTAAAACCAAATATGGTATATATGAAATAATACACAGTTGCGAAAATTACCTGCAATTTTTTATCTGTAGGATAAAAAAAAAGGAGAGAGAAAATACAACTAGAGTGCATTATGAGGAGTTTAGTAGGTGGCATGAATTTTGCAAATTTCCAATGGACTGTACATATTGCCAAAGTGATACAATTCTAATCAATCATTCACCATTTACCAAAGGAGAGAGTTAAAATATAAAATAAGAGGAAAAAATTGAAACTTCTTCATTAATTATAAAGCAAGAATTTTATTTTTATTTTTATTTTTATTAATTTCCATCAACTACGAAATTAAGTTCAAGTTCTAACTACTAACACTTACCTCTGCGATCCTATCTCAAGATTCGAAGTACATGACACGAAAGAATAACAAAACAAAAAATAAGAGGATTATACTAAGAGGGATAAAAGGATTCGACATAATATACCAACACTTTTTTGGGAAAAAAAGAAAGAAAAATAAATGATACACTATCATGTTAATAATACTTCAACAACACAAATAAAAAGGTAGCGAAATAATTAAGCAAAACTAGTTAATAAGTTTTAGGGTCTATTACATTATACGCATTTAAAATTAAACTCCAAAATCAATCATAATGATAAAAATAATAATTAAAATTAAGCGAACAGAGCAGTTTGAAATTGAGATTTCATTTATCAAACTTTAATCGTCCGCTTATCATGATGGATTTAAACCGTGTTGTCCATTTAAAATGTGGTTATGACGTAAGTCCATCATTTGATATTTGGACAGTGCTGTGCGGGTGATTTATGCTGTTATATTTGTACACCTCTATTATACCGTAAACATTCTACTTACAATATATTTTTACAATAGTTTTTGTAGTGAATATGCACTTTGTAAACACACTATTACCACATATTTACTATTTACTATTACCCAAAAAGTTTTATGCTTTTTACGTGTATTACAAGAGGTTTTTGGCATACTTCCCTCATTCTCCATATTTGTTGTCAAGCACAATTTTCCCATGCTCTCACAAATTTTATTACACACTTCCCGGGGTAGAGCCATAAATATCTTTCAATGGGGATGTACACCAATTTTTTTTTAAATAAGTTTAAATGAGCTACATGAGAATTTTTTATCTTAGTGGGTCAATATGAGAATTTTTAATATTAGTGAGGACGAATAGAAAAATCATATATATATTTTTTATAGAGTTAATTTAGTGGATGTTATGTGAGAATTCTTTTTTTATTTTAGTAGAGGCAACTATGTGAGAATTTTATTTTTATTGAAAAAATAGAAAACTTATAAAACATTTGGGGTATAACTAAAATAACAAAAATTTTTATTAGGGTTACAGCCCCCACTTGCCCCCATGTAAATCTGCCTTTGCGCACTTGACCCTTGCACACCGCATTCTCATCAAAGGCCCAAAAAGAAAATATTAATTATGGTCCGTTTGGTTTATAGATTTGAGCATAAAATTTAATTTTTGGGTGATTTTGGAGGATTTCTTATGAAAGAGTACACTTCTAAACTATCCTCATCTTTAATAACATCAGGATTTTTGACAAAGTCAAAAGTTAACATAATATGCTTTTCAAAATTACCACCAACTAGCCAAAAATGTATTCTAGTAGATTACCAAGTACCTTATGTCTGACAACCGGAGTAAACACGAACCATCAATAATATCTGACACACCAAAGAGTATTATGATAATAGACTTTTGATAATCTACCATATATACTACTTTCGATAATCAAAATGGTCATCGGTTGTCGACGCCGGTCTCCAGAGAAATTCCGAAAGAATACTACTTGATTATTTTGCTTATTCTATAGAATTAGTTTTGTTATTTATAGGTTTTGATGTATTCTATCAAATTATATTTTGTATTCTACTTGATTATTTATTTATTTTTCGAGATCATTTATTACATCTACCTAATTATTCAAATTATAGTAAATTGATAATCAAAACGTTTCAGCTTAATTTGTTAATTCACTGTATTATAATAAAAAGTTGTACAAAATCATATCACCAAAAAAAAAAAAAAAAGATTTTAATTGTTAAAATAACCTAACCCCAAAAATTGAAAATGCCTATATTGAAAGAAACCCTAATTTCTCATCTCCCCGCCCTCACCTAGATTGCATATAAAAGAAAGAATCTTTAAAAAAAAGTGAAAAGCCAAAGTTGTTAAGAATTTTTGGGTTACTAGAAGAGCTCGCCAAGCTTGTTGCGACAATAAAACACGCGACCTGCTCCGAGATAGCAACATGTCAACAACATCAACGGCTTCAACAAAATTGAACAGGGAAATTATCCAGCAAAAAAAAAAAAAAAAAGTAGTGTACGAACTTTTCTGGAGAAAAAAAAAGGTCCCGTTTGGAACAACGTTTTCAAACATGTTTATGTTTGGTTTGCCGGTTAGAAATGAAATTTTTTAAATTGAAGTTGATTAACTGTTTAAAAAATAGTTAAAAAATTCTGTTAACTTTTCAAAAAAAACACAAAAATTACGATGCAAAAATACAATTTAGTTGGATATAAAACTTAAACGTCAAAAAAAGCTAATTATCTACTCAACTCAAATTCCAAAATCTGCATAATTTATCTCTCTTTCATTATTATTAAAAAAAAAAAAAACTTCAAATCTCCATGACTTTCTTATTTTAAGTTAGGTGTTTTTTGCATCTAAATACTCACAATGATGAGAGTAATCAAATAAGATCCATATTACATATTTTATTTGAATACATTTCAGCTCCGTTTGAAAAGGAAAATTTTCTTGTTCTAAATGAGAAAGACTTTTTATTTTGAAAATTAGATGATGTTTAGATGTGTATTATGAAAATATTTTAAAAAAAGATTCATTTTCTTTTTGAAAACAAAAAGTTGTTTGAAATGAAAAGAATAGTGTTGGAAATAGTGCATTATGAAAATATTTAAAAAAGATTCTTTTTCTTTTTCTAAAATGGTACTGTACAAAATAAGTTTAAAGATGAGATATATTTTTTTTTTTCAAAATGAGAGAATGATAAAAAAGTTGGGATAAACATTTTTTTTACAAAAAAAATTCCAATTTTCCGAAATTGGACCTCTCATCCAAATAAGGGATTCAATTTTTTTACATTATTTCTTAAATTACACTTCATTTTTAATTTATATTTCAACCAAATGCACATTTTCAAACCAACTACAAAATTTGAACTCCAACCATTGTTCCAGAATCATTAAACTTCTTCTTCTTTTTTTTTTTTTTTTTTTTTTTTTGTGGCTAAATAAAGTAACGAATGTCCTTTTTTAACCCTATATGCCACATGCATTCGGAAATGCTTTCTAATGGAATCAGGGTTATTTTCTTGGTATTTCAAAATTTTTGAAGAAAGTATCTAAATGGCACAAATGTAAAGACCATTGCACTAACATGATATAAAAAATTAATACTAGACCAATGTGACACAAAACCAAACTAATATTAACCAAAATTCGTAATATATTGGTTAAGAATAAGAAATTTGTGTCATGTTGTTCAAGATGAAAAAGGTGGTTAGTTAAGTAATTTTCTTAAAAATAATTTTATCAATCAAAATGTTTTTTGGTTTTAGTTGACTAACTGATGAGGTGTTTCTGTAACTATTGTGAAATCTCAAAGAACATTAACGCGAAATATTTCTGCAAAAAGATGTCTTTTAGTTCAATCAAATCATTAAGTAATTTAAAAACAAAAAAGCAGAAATTGTACTATATAGCAAGTTTGCTAGAGTGACCGTAAATTATAGCAAATTTTAAAATATTTTAAGAATAACAAAATCTTTGTCTGATCACAAAACAATATATAAATAATGATACTTGATTTTGATAATCAAACATCAAAAAATAATGCCAAACAATTGCATTGACATATTAACATTGATCTCAAATAAGAAAAAAAAAAATTAGCATACTCTTTATAACAACATGAATATAATGGGAAAAAGAAGAAAGAAAATATAACAACATGAATATAATGGGAAAAAGAAAAAAAAAAAAAAAAGTAAATATAACAACATGAAATCTACGTATAATGACATGTAATCAATATACAATTACAAGTACTACAATGGCATTAAGTCAAACTACAATGACAAGGTTTCAAAATACCCTTACATGGTTCAAGGACAAATACGATAAAGTGCACGCCAATAACAACAGTATAATTATCCTTATGTTACATAATGCAAAGGTACTTTAGATAAATGCCATAAAATCATGTTTTTGATTGATTTTTGCCATACAATAAAAAAATTCTTATAAAAAATGCCATAACATGACATCATAGTTATTTGTTTATTTATTTATTTATTTTAAAATATCAATTATAATTACTAATTGGTATTCATGATATAATCATCTGAGTTATTAACTGTTTACCAGTTGGTTACTGACCACTAGCTGATTTTCAATCGATAACCACCACCGCCAGCAGGTCACCAATTGACTTAGCATTATTAGAGATCAACCAACAAACAGACCCAACCATAGTGCGAGTTGATGACAAAGAGGTCAATCAAAGCGAGAGGCAAACTAGGTGATTTTGATGGATGCTGAATCTGGTAAGAGAGGACTGTTGCAGTACCGGATCTCGCTGGGGTGGAAGGCAACTGTGGTGCTATTGAAACTTTGTTAGGGTGGAGGCTGCTGTCTAGGAAAGAAAGAGGCAAGAGATCAGAGGGAGTGAAGGATAAAGGGTGGAGGCTAGGGTTTGAGTTTTATCTCTTTTTTTTTTTTTTTTTGGTTATGAATTCCTCATTTGAAATGAAAAATACCAATAATGCTCTTATTTTAAAAAAGACATTTGTTAGGCATGCGCTAAAAACTATTAAGGGGTCCATTTAGAGGATATCTGGAGATGATGTTTTGGAAGGCTGAGTTGGAAATATGTATCTGAGAATAGATTTTTGAAAAAGTCTTGTGATATAGAAATTAAGTGCAAAAATTTGAAATGTATTGGAAAAAAATATACAAAATGGATCATGTTTTGTTGTTTTATCATTACGAGCATTTAACATAAAAATCCTCATTTCAATTTGAAATGTGAAAGTTGTAGACTTTTAAAGTTTGCGTATTTAGAAAATGAAACAGAGGGATAAAGTTTTATATAAAGTTAGAATTTTTGGATTCAAATTATGTTTTGTCATTTGGAGTTATTGCCCCAAACAAGCACTAAATAATTAGCAAAAGTTATGAAAAGGACCATCAATGCAACAATTTTCAAATTCCGGGGGTTGATTGCCAAGAATATTAGTTTTGGGACTAAATTACCAAATAAGAAAAGTTCAAGAGGCATGTGAATAAATAAGCCTTTTTTCATAGTAGGAGAGAGAATTAAAATAAATAAATTTTATTACCTATTAAAATATTTCACAAAATTGTTAAATTTCAATCTATTTGCCAATTTGACCTAGCAATATTACTTTGCGCAAGAAAGAAAGGTGCTTTATTTGTGTAGGAGAGGTACAACTGGGTGCCACTTTCCAAACTTTTGACAATTAGGTTAATTGGTTAGGGTCAGAGGCCCACTTTAGTACCACGTCATTTCAGTTGTTGCCTTCTAGTTTCCCCGTCAAATTATGTCTTCCAAATTACAGTGCAACTTATCAAATTAAAGAGCAGGAGAAAAGTTTTATATTAATTTAACATCTGTTTGGTGTATCAGTTTAGATTAGTAAAATTTAAGTTTGAATTGAGATATGCATTTAATTAGGTGTTTGAATTACTGAGATTAAAAATATAAAAACTAGAAATGTATTTGAAAAAAGAAATCATTATATAACTTGTTTCATTCATTTTCAAATTTTATATCATTTTAAAAAAAATCATTTTATTTAGACTTATATATGCAAAGTTATTGACTCTTGAAGTTTGAAAATAGTAAAACTGAAATTGACTTTTCAAGGAAAAAAAAAACAAAAACAAAATTGAATTGTAATTTTTTGATTCAAACTTTGACACCAAACATGAGCTTAGTTCATTACTGTAGAATAATTTCCTACTGATATTATTTAAGTATAAATTATTCAATACACACACACACACGGGAGCTCTTGTGTCCAGCACCCCATTTTGCGGAACACAAACTGCACTCTCCCTTCCCCTAACACGAACGGCAACCGATCTCTTTGCTCTCTCTCTCAATTTCACCGGAAACCATCGTCAATGGCAAGAGAGCTTAAGCTTCCATCTTTATCCTTGTCTTTGTTGTCGTCGATGTTGTTGGGGTTCAACCTGTCGAGCATGTTCGAGAGCAAGAGGAAGGCAGTGTTGTTGTACATCTCGCGGTGCTTAGCGAGCGCGATCATGGTGAAGCTAGAGAGTGTGGTGAAGGGGCTGAGTTTCAGGGTGGTGAAGGTGAAGGACTTTCTGGTAAGGCTGCAAGAATGCTAGGAGGGGAGGTAGGGCAGGCTCACTACCATCGTCTGCGGGTTGTACTGCTCCTTTTTTCAAGTTGTGTCGCGCTCTTCAAGGTTTCTCCTGCCGTACCGTATGGCTATCAATTCCGTGAGATAAAAATTTAATCACAAACATAGTTGACACTAGTACATATCGGTCTCGGATATCATTTTCAAGCTAAAAATTTAAGAATATTACAAAATTATTCTTAAATAAATAGCATCAAACATGTAGTAGTAGTCTCTCTCTTCTTCACTCGATCCTTAATCCCTTACTCATCCCAAAAGAAACACGGAAACAACCAAAAGAGCCTTTCAAAGGCATTGAGCAAAGAACAAAAGTGTTATCCTATTTTGTAGTCTTCTTTTACTTAATCCTCAAGTGAAATTCAAATATAATATAAAGAAAAATTGTTGCAACCGAAATTCAACCTTAACTCAAAGGAAACAATACACAAAAAAAGTTGTCGAGGCACGTGAGACACGTTTTTCTTAAAATAGATTCATCCCCTCTGGTAAGTGTACGAGACTTGAATGGACGTCTGTTTCCAAGATATAACAACGAGCAACGATCGAAAACCGCTTTCGGCGAACTTGAAACCAAAGCCTTCCCTCTATCACCAAAACTACATAAACAACTACAAGAAGAAAAACACAAAAATAGAAAAGAAAGAGCTAGTGTTGTGTGTTCAAGTATGTGTTCATCATGCTTGTGGAGGCCTCCTTTTATAGGTTCCAAGAGAAGGTGTTGCAAAATCAAAAGTCAATAGGTTTTAATCTGGATTAATTAGATATCATGCAATACATTAATCTTTAGATTAATTTTGGATTAATCATGCACTAACGCTACTCATTAAACTCCATTCTTAACCCTTGGAATATGAACAGCGTAAGGGCAAGCTTGACAAACCGACATTTGTATTGCCCACGTCATGCGGGTGCACATATTGGGCCCCAACCCACCAGGGCCTGTGATCTACAGCCCCCCTGCACGTGAGAGAGCCTATTGGGTACATAATCTTACCCAAGTCCAAAAGTGCGAATTCTTATAAAGTCCATCAAGCTTTCATGCCTAAGCAATGTGGAACTCCACATTTATAAGCAATTTTCTAACAAAATTCTATTCCATTGGGCACACTTTGAGCATCAATTTCTCATTTACTCGAATATCATTTTGAGTTTATGAATATATGATTTAGATTTCCAACGACAGAGGACATAAATCCACCAAGACCCGTTATTTTTACTAAATGGGTCCCACTCAAATTTAGGCCTCAAAATGGCTCCTTAAAATGTTTTTAAACCATTTTTTTCCAACAGTCCCCCACATGAATGAAATAGACCAATGACAAGGGAAACAAAAGACACTATATGGTAATAGAGTTCTACGGTTAATATCTGCATAGGATAGGTAGGCGTTAACCCTTGAATCTTCCCTTGTGAAAGTATATTTACTTTACTGGCTGATCAGTAGACGTGATGTCCTTGAATTGTTCTGCTGTTTGTGTAAATGATAGTATACCTCACACAGATATTTTCTTGACACAGTTTCAGTTCTCATGATTATGTCCATTTTGGCCGAGGACATTTTCCTGGTTCTGCAAGAGTTTTTAAAGAATAAAGTCCTAGCAATTCTTCTTTGAAGCGACCTCACTTCTCTCTTACATAGGTGATTTCTTAATCAAGAGTATCCCGCATTACTCCGTTTGGATTCCCGACACTTAAGAATTATTAAAAGCATAGCTTAACCTATCTCGTACGGGTATCACTTTTTCATCACAAGAATGAGCTGGAGGGTAACCCCCATAATGATTCTACTCAGTTCATATAGTTTAGTTATCCCATTGAACCTAGATCTTGGGATCTCTAATCAACTATATTGGGTTTCCACTGTTTCGACCTGTTATATCGCAGGCTCAAGTCTCATTCCCCTTGATGATTTCTCTACTAGATCTCTATTCAATCCTTTGGTTAACGGATCCACAATATTTTCTTTTGAATTTACATAGTCAATTGTTATGATTCCAGTTGAAATTAATTTCCTAACAATATTGTGTTGACAACGAATGTGTCTTGACTTATCATTATACATGACATTCTGTGCCCTACCAATAGCAGATTAACTTTCACTATGTATACATATTGCAGGCACATGTTTTGGCCATTCTGGAATATCTTCTAAGAATTGTCGTAGCCATTCAGCCTCCCCGCCACTTTTATCTAAAGCTACAGTATAACGACCCCTCACGGACCGTTATAGTTTACTTCTTATTTAATCATTCATCTCTTATTAAATTACGAAAAATATTAAGCTTGAAATTTAAAATCTTTACATAACGGAAAACTTTAATAATTTTAGAAAACTCTAGAATTTTTTTTTAAACTATATCAAAATTAAACTTCATAATTAATATATATATATATATTTTTCAAAACCCAATTCATGAAATAAAATTTAAGTCCATATGAAACATCCAATCAAATAATAATAAACTAAAGTCTCAAAACTTTATTTGAAATTAAAAATGTTCATCTCATGATCGTTCCTCCCATTTTTCTATCAGCTCCAAGCTCCTCTAACACTATATCTTATCATTTCCTTTATCTGCAACATGAATTGACTTAGATAAGCAAGAATTTAGTAAAACACTTAAATATCACAAATATAAATTAACATATTTCTTTTATCATCATAAATATAAACATCATTTAAAAACTTTTAACTTTTAAAACCGTCTTATATTGAGCCCGGCGTTATACCATCATAGCACGCTAGTCATGGAAGGGTTGGGGTAACAAATCCCAAACCAACGGTGACAAAAGTCAGCTCACCGGATAATATCATCATCACCATCATCAACGGTATACAATGCCATTTTAAACAATAAAATACATATACATACTATATATATATACTTTTTATCAAAACGTCATCATATGAGAAGTATTATTTAAGAACATCATAACATCGTCATCAACATTAAAATATATACTTCTCAAATCTTTAATTCATGTTGGAGGTGAGAGTGTACTTACTTAAACGCCTTACTTAACCTTTTCAAATTTTCTGATGGTGACGCGCGATTGAGGTTTCGAGTTCTTGCCTTTAGAACCTTTCATGACATGAATAATAAATATAATAAAATCAACAAAAGCTCATAATAATTTATCAAACACATCCATCATATCATAGCAGTGCCTAAAAGGCCTTTTTCATCATTCAATAACATCACAATACAAAAATTGAACAATTTCATGAAATTCACAAATCTTTACAGAAACTGCCAGTCAGACTTTTGTTCCTTCAAAAATTCATAAAAATTCATACAAAACTCCGAATGATCTAAAATTAAATTTAAACAAAAGTAGACATTCAGATCTTTCTAATGGTACCTAATTTGAAAAACATGAAGACCGTTTGGGCCCTCAAAAATAGTTTTGAATTTGATTTCTAAAATTTTACCGAAACTGGCAGCCAAACCTCTGCTTATTTGAAAAATCATAAAAATTTACATATGTCTCTAAATGATCTAACACTGATTCCAAATGAAAATATACATCCAGATATTTCTAACAATATTAAATTTGTTAAAAACGAATACCGTTTAGATCCTCAAAAACAGTTTTGAAAACGGACCGCTAAAATTGTATAAAATCTGGTAGCCGGACCTCTGCCTATTTGAAAAATCATAAAAATTCACATATATCTCCAAACAATATAAAACTAATTTTAAATAAAAATAGACATCCAGAGCTTTCCAATGATACCAAATTCGTTAAAAATGGAAGGTGTTTACATCCTTAAAAGCAGTTTTGAAAACTTATAATAAAATCTGAAAATTCCAGTAGCAGTGGTCAAATCTGAAAATCATTAAAAATATAAAAAATTTTATCATCAAAACGTATATGATTCACACACACACACACACACACAAAACAGCCCTAAGACATGTTTCTAACACATAAAATTATTCAATCACTATACCAATGAAATCATAAATCAAGAAATCAAAATCCCTAACTTCATTTTGTTCACAAAATCAACCATATCACGTCATTTTTTCGATCATCATTCGATAAATATTTCTCATCCTCTCCTCAAACTAACATGAAGACACTCATCAATAAAATCATCCAACCCCTCAAAGAATCCCAAACTAAAATAAATAACAAAATCATCCTCATCATCAAACAATACTGAAACATACCTTGAAATCCTTTAAATTTGACTTGGAAGAATTTGGAAGTTTGGCGGATTTTTTTTTCTTCTGTTTGTGCGTGAGAGAAGGGCAGAGAGAGCAGACAAAGAGAATGGGAAAGAAAGGGAAAGGGAGGCTAGAGAAGTGAGAGAGAGAGAGAGAGAGAGCATGTAAAAAGAGAAATTTTGAAAATTATAAACTAATTTGTAAGTAATTTAATCCCAAATAAATTTTGGAATTAATTGGGATTGAATTCTTTGGTTTAATTGTCTTTTAATAACTGTGGAATGGCTATTATTAGGATGTTAAAACGTATGAGAGGAAAAGGAAACAACTAGGTTAACTTTTAGAATTTTCGAACCTAAAATCACACATGATAATCTGGTTGGTGACTAGCAGGTATCCGGATAGTATACTGGTCATAACTTCTTACTCTACTATCGGATTTGCATAAATGAGTAGGCGTTGGAAATCTTATGAAAAGTTCTATAAGTTTATCTAAATTACAAAATAATTTTTGACATTTAAAGATTCATAATTGAGTTGGAAATTAACATCATATAAAATAAATCTTTTTCAAATAACATACTCCCCCCCTTTTTTAAAACATTAACTTCATCACAAAAACAACATACCATATATATATATAACCTTCATATATATATACAACTAATTATACATAAATATATGTATAGCTAGCAGAATGTAATCATAACATATTATATAGACATATACATATCCATTTATATAATATATCATATTATATATATATACTATAAAAAATTGTCACATAAATTCATCAAATTATCATAAGGAAAATTTATCAATTTAGTATGAATTTTGTTCTAGCACATCGAGTCCTCATTATGTCACCTGTGAAAATAACTCAACATAATATTAGAATTAAGAAGTTGTTAACTCATCACATTATCCATTTTAATTCTAATATTAATTTCTTAATATTATTGTTAGTTAGCATTTGGGGCGTTTCATGCAGACTCAGATTCCATCGTGGATCTAGTTATTATTGTTTGCTTAGAAGATTTCCATGATACTGCTGCACCTCCCAAAGTGAATAGATATCCACTGGTGGCCTTAAAATCCTATATATTAGATATCCAACTTGCATCTGAATATCCTTCTAGAATAGCAAGAAATGTCGTATAATACAGCCCATATTCACGAGTATATCGTAAGTACCTAAGTACTCTAATAATTGCTTTTCAGTCGTTAACCCCTGGATTACTTGTGAACCTGCTCAAACAACTCATAGCGAAAGCAATGTCTAGTATTATACAACTCATTAAGTACGTTGGACTCTCTATCACTCTAGCATACTCCACTTGAGATATACTTTCTCCTCTATTCTTAGACAGATGTTGATTTAAATCAATTGGAGTTCTTGCCAAACTAGAGTTATCTTTATTGAATTTATCAAGTAACTTATCCACATAGTGTGACTGACTCAATATAAGATCATTAGGTGACCTTATGATTTTAATTCCCAATAAAACATCAGTCAGTCCCATGTCTTTCATGTCAAATCTTAAATTCAACATATCCTTAGTAGATTTGATCATCTGGTCATTATTACCTATGATTAGCATGTCATCTACATATAAACAGAGTATGACATATCTGTTTTCTGTATTTTTAACATAAACAGACTTGTCAAACTCATTAATTTTAAACCCATTTGTCATCATGATACTATCAAATTTCTCGTGTCATTATTTTGGGGCTTACTTAAGTTCGTACAAGGAATTTACTAGTTTGCAGACTTTTTTTCTTGTCCTAGAGCTATACAACCCTCAGGTTGTTCCATATAAATTTCTTCTTCAAGATCTCTATTAAGAAAGACTGTCTTTGCGTCCATCTGATGGACTTCAAGATTCTGCAGTGTGGCACTCACCAAAATCATTCTTATGGAGGTTTCTTGTCGTGAGAGAATATGTGTCACAACAATCAAGGTCTTCTCGTTGTCTATATCCTTTTATTACAAGTCTGGTCTTATACTTATCAATTGTTCTATTTGCCTTCATTTTTCATTCGAAAATCTACTTAGAACCTAATGATTTACTTTCTGGAGGAAGATCCATTAACACCCAAGTATGATTTTGCATGATAGAATCAATTTCACTCTTTATGACTTCTTTCCGTAAAGGACCTTCAGTGGAGCTTACAGCTTCTTTATAAGTTTGAGGTTTAACCTCTAGCATATAGGTCAAAAAATCTGGTCCAAATGATTTTTCTATATTTACCCTTTTGCTTCGTCTAAGCTCTTCTTCCTCTTTTCCAGTTTCATAATTTTGTTCTTGGTCCTGACTATTATCTTCAATAGTCTCATATGTTCATTTAGACGAACTTGGACTACCTTTCCTTAAATTATAAGGAAATACATATTTAAAGAATGATGCGTTCTTAGATTCTATTATTGTGTTCTTGTGTACGTTAGGATTTTTAGATTCATACACAAGGAACCGATATGCACTACTTTGTAGGCATAGCCAATGAAGATGTAATCAACTGTTTTAGGACCTATTCTCATTTTCTTTTGCCTAGGTACCAACACTTTAGCAAGACATCCCCATACTCTTTAGTATTTGTAGGAAGGCTTCCTTTCTTTCCATAATTCGTATGGGATTTTATCCTCTTTCTTACAGGGAACCTTATTGAAAAGATAGTTAGCCGACAAAATGGCTTCCCCCCACATGTTTTGTGGCAAACCAAAACTTAACAATATTGCATTAATCATATTTTTTAAGATACGATTTTTATGTTCAGCCACACCATTTGATTGAGGAGAATAAGGTGGCGTGACTTCATGAATAATACCATGTTGTGCACAAAATTCACTAAATGGTTCCACATATTCACCACCACGGTTCATTTCTTACCATCTTAATTTTCTTATTAAGTTAGTTCTTCAGCTCCATTGTTTATTAAGAACAAACTTCTCTATAGTTTTCATCATTGCTTTTAAGCAAATACGCATAGCAATATTTTGTGCTATCATCAATGAAAGTGATAAAATATTTATAACCACCTCTTATTTGAGCAAACTTTAAGTCACAAATATCGCTATGAATTAATTCAAGTGCTTTAGTATTCCTTTCAATTATTTGAAATGATGACCTTGTTTGTTTTGCCTCTACACAAGTTTCACATTTATGTTTTGAATCAATTTCAAAAGCGAATATGTGATCCAAGTTAATTAATCGATATGCAATGTATCAAAATTAACATGTCATAGTCTGCTATGCCAGAAGTTAGAAAACTCAAGCATATAAGCGGAAGACTTTTTATTCTTATTGATGGATTTGGGCTTAACAGCAATTACCATTTTTTACATCGCATCTTTCACATAATCCTTCCCCACATACATTCCATATTTGGATAAAACTATTTTCTGAACCTTAAAAACCATCTTGAAGCCATGCAAGCTCATCATTGTTCCAAAAATCATATTCTTCCGGATATCAGGCACATACAGCATATTGTGCAGCTTCACTTCCTTCTCGGACATCACCTTCAGGAATACAGTCCCATGACTCTTGATCTCAAAAGATGTAGAATTGCCCATAAAGAGCTTCTCCTTAGTTTCTAAAGGAACTAGGTCAGCAAATATAGCTCTATCTAAACAGATATAACGGGTGGCATCAATATTAAGCCACCACTCTTTTGGGTTAAAGTCCATCATGTTGACTTTAGAAACCACAGCTGAAAGATTGATGTCAGATACCTTTTGGGTGATGGCGTCCACCACATTGGCCTCTTTCTTCTTGTTTCTTTTTGGCAGTCTACAATCTACCAACTTGTGATTCACTTTGTCACAATTGAAACACTTTCCTTAGAATTTTTGTTTCTTAGAAACTCCACCTTCATGTCCCAGTTTGGACTTCGTCTTGTTGAACTTCTTGTTTTTCGAGCTTTGATCATACTCCACCATATTAGCCTTAGCGGAATTAGCAACAACATTGTTGGAGAGCTTCTTCTCCTAGCCCCTATTATCCTCTTCAATGTGAAGTCTCACAATGAGGTCTTCCACGTTCATTTCCTTTCTCTTGTACTTCAAATAATTATTGAAGTCTTTCTATACAAGGGGTAGGTTCTATATAATTGCCGCTACCTGAAAAGAGTCACTAATAACTATTCCTTCAGCATGAATTCCGTGAATGATTAATTGAAGCTCTTGAACTTGACTAATGACAGTCTTAGAATCTACCATCTTAAAGTTCATAAACTATCCCACCAAGAACTTTTTAGCACCAACATCTTCAAACTCGTACTTATAATCCAAAGACTCCCGCAATTCCTTGGCCAATTCCTTCATGCTATACACACTATAGAGTGAATCAGACAAGCAATTCAGAACATAATTCCAACACAGGAATTCAGAATGCTTCTAAGCATCAAAAGCATGCAATACTTGAGCATCTATATCATCCTCTCTAACAGTAGGAGAATCCTCTTTCAGGAATCTCACAAGAGTCAAAGTGGGCAGATAAAACAACATCTTTTGTTGTCACGTCTTAAAGTTCAGTTCGGTGAATTTCTCCAGTTTCTCATTGTGATTCACAGAAACCGAAATCGTTAAAGGCTGCGTTAAAGACGAGGCTAACTGGGGTGATGGCTTCGTTGTCATGAACGGATTCTCAGTTCCGTTTCTAGAAACAAGCCAAATATTAGAACTAAACTAATCACTAAATAAATGACTACTATAATACCAAGACCAATTAAGAAAGTTATAAATACTTATAACTTATTAGTATAATAAATATATGATATATAAGAATATGGACTAACGTTTGTAAAGGAAAACGTTTATAAATAACTATAATATTATACATACATACATACATATACAACCATAAACCAGGAAAAAAAATGACTAAACATATATGTATGTAAAAAAAAAAAAAAAAAACGTTAGCGATTTTATGGTTTCCAAACGATTGAACTAAATATATATATATATGTATAAGATGAACGTCAACTACAACAAAAACAACGTTAGCAATTCCTTCCTGAATTCAAACAACTTGTTCGTTGTCTATGGAGTGGATCTGTTTTAAGATTGTTAGAAAATATAGAGCATAAACAATGAACAAGTGAAATTCAAATATAATATAAAGAAAATTTGTTACAACCGAAATTCAACTTTATCTCGAAGGAAACAACACACAAAGAAAGTCATCAAGGCACGTGAGACACGCTTTTCTTAAAACAGATTTGTCCCTTTCGATAAGTGCATGAGGCTTGAATGGACGTCTGTTTCCCAAAATACAACAACGAGCAACGGTAATCTAGCACGATCGAAAACCGCTTTCAGTGAACTTAAAACCAAAGCCTTCTCTCTATCACCAAAACTATAAGAAGGACTACAAGAAGAAAAACACGAAGAACAGAAAAGAAAGAGCTAGTGTTGTGTGTTCATCATACTTATGGAGGCCTCCTTTAATAGGCTCCAAGAAGAGGTGTTACAAAATCAAAATTCAATAGCTTTTAATCCAGATTAATGAGATATAATGCAATGCATTAGGCTTTGTTTGGTGAATGAGTTCAAACTTTACTTTTCATCTTAGTTTTTGTCTTTTTTTAAAAAAATTTGTCTTTTTCTAAAATAGTTTTTGTCTTTTCTGAAAAGTCAACAAAAATTATCATATTAATTTGTATTTTTTTAACTCAAACTCATTCACCAAACGGACCTTAGAGGGTGTTTGGTGGATGAGTTTAGTTTAAAATTTTTAAGTTTCAATAGTAATTTTTCACAAAGAACAAAAAACTTTTTTAGAAAAGATAAAAAACTTTTTCAGAAAAAGACAAAAACAATGATGAAAAAAATACAGTTTAGTTTAAAATGGACTTATTTCCAAACAAACCCTTAATCTTTAGATTATTTTTGGATTAATCATGCACTAATGTTGTCCATTAAACTCCATTCTTAACCCTTGGAATATAAACAGCGTAAGGTCAAGTTTGACGAACCGACATTCGCGTCGCCCACGTCATGGGGGCGCACATATTGGGCTCCTAACTCATCGGGCCCTGTGATTTGCACCCCCCCTGCGCGTGAGAAAGCCTCTTGGATACACAATCTTACCTAAGTCCAAAAGTGCAAATTCTTATAAAGCCTCATCAAGCTTTCATGCCTAAGCAATGCAGTACTCCACATTTATAAGCAAGTTTCCAACAAAATTCTATTTCCATTGGGCACACTTTGAGCATTAATTTCTTATTCACCTCAAATACCATTTTGAGTGTATGAATATATGATTTCGATCTTCTCACGACAAAAAACGCAAATCCACCAACACCTGTTATTTTTACTAAGTGGATCCCACTTAAATTTGGGCCTCAAAATAGCTCCTGAAAATGGTTTTAAACCATTTTTTCCAACATATTTGTACACATGCAACCTTATTTAGCAGACGGCTAAAGGGGGAAAAATTGAGGGAAAGCGTTCAATTGAGCTTACAAATTGAAATAATGAAGGTAAAGGTAGCGCGTATGAAGATGGAAATCAACTAATGTTTTTATTTACCAAAAAAAAAAAAATCAAATGATGTTTTTGTAGTGAAAAAAAAAATATATATATATATATATATATATTTAAGTTGTTTCCTTAAAAAAAAAAAAAAAAAAATGAAAAAAGACTTGAGAAAGTAGAATTTGGAGGTCATGTGATAGCATAATTACTTAATTTGAAGGTAACATCACAACTAATTAACTCTTTCGGATGTAGCAATAATTGCTCTACAAAGGTTACAATGCAACGGTAATTCAATATCTAATTACACTATAAATCTGAAGTTCGAATATTCCACTCAATTTCTAATTGTCACACCCGTATGGTACATTAACCAGAAGTTACAGTGCAAAAATAAAAAAGTAGTCCATAAGTGTTTAGTAGTCCATAAACTTAACAACACTAACAATGAATGCTAGACAAAACACCAACCCACTCTATTTACTAATAGAAAATAGGTCCCATAAGCAGAACCCCGGTGTATTAACTGGAAATCCTAGTTACCTAATGATCTTATCCATTTCTTATCCACCAATTCCACCCTCCACCAGGCAAATTTCTGTTTACTTTCACTACAATTGCTAGGAGATTTTGACATCTATGCTAATTAGTTTACCAAATTTGTATCATTTTTTTTCTCAAATTCGAACTCAAATCCAAATCATGTCCTATGATTTCAAGAATTCGTCAATCAATACTCCTAAAATAAAAAATAATTCGAGACAAGCAAGAATTGAACACATATTCTGCTTCCAAAGCGAAGAAAATTTAAATCCCTAGTGCGTAAGAGGAGAAAATTTTGAATAGGAATTTAGGAAATTGACATAAATGAAGTCCTTGACCTACAAACTAGCGCACAAAACTAGAAGGACTGACTTGTTTGAAACTCTTTGGCTCTCTCATTACTTAGGACCACACAGCAAACCCACTAAAAGTAGCCAAAAGCTTTACACATCATTTAAGCTTTTACTAAAGTACGTTTTCGACAGCGACCTCAGAATACTAATCGGATAATACATTGGCTAATTTTATTTATTAATACGCACGTCCAAACTATAAAACAAATAATTAAGAACTAAAGAATAGAAAGAATATAAATAAAAATAAATAAGTAAGAAAGAAAGAGCAACCTCCAAATCCAAAAGCAAAAGCCAAGCGTTGCTTTTTTTTTTTTTTTCCCCCCTTTTTCCCCACATAAATAAATTAATCACGTTCAGGCAAAGCTAAAAGAATAATATTTTATGGGAGCTTTAATTATTTCGTGGACAAAATTAAATTCAAAAAGAAAAATGGAGGAGAGAGAAAGAGGAAATTTTATCGTACACAGCTGCTGCAGATCCCAGTGAGAGAAACCGGGAATCTACAGAGAGCACCGCCCGAGGAGGACGACGTCGTTTCGTCAACATCCACCGCCGGCGGAAGAACCCTACCGTCGGCGAACAATACCCGGCCGTTCCTATGCTCTCCGACCACCACGGCATTCTCAAGCTCCGCCGCGGCGCCGAAGAACGCCGCGCTGTCTCCGAACCTCCTCTCCACCTCCAGAAACTCCCCCAGCGACGCCGGCTTCGCGTTGCCGTCGTCGCGGCACAAGCTCCACCACCGGCGCCTCCTATCCGCCACAACTGCCGCCGACGCCGACGCAGCCTTCTTCTTCGCCTTCCTGCACTTTCGCGAACCGGCGCCGGCAACGGCGGAGGACTGAGCGGCCGTCGCGGAGGATATCGGGGTGTCGCGGCGGCGCTGAGACGGCGCTCGGAAGGCGATCGTGGGGAAGCTGACGCCCATCAGAGTCCCCAGCGTGGTGCTTCTGTCGTGGAAGAAGGAGCCTGTGGACTGCGAAATGCGACAGAGAGAATGAGAATGAGAATGAGAATGAGAAATTAGAAATTGGAAATTAGAAATTTGGAATTTGAAATTGGGAGCGAGAGAAGATTAGTTGATTACCTCGGTGTCGAGATCGGAGGAGGAAATGGAGGAGTTGGTGGGAGAGGAAGGCGGAGGAAGGAGATCGTTTGCCGGATCTAGCATTTCTCGATTTTTGTATCAGCACTCTCTAATCTCTGCTGAAATTCCCGTTTTGGGGAGAGAGATATCTCAGAGAGAGAGAGAGAGAGAGAGAGAGAGAGGCGTTTTGTTGTTGTTGTTGTTGGTGGTGGTGCTGGTGGTGGTGGTGTTGTTGTTGATGACGGTGTTATTTGTTGTTTGTTCTTTGCTTTGAAGGTTATAATGTGGGAGAAGATTGAGAAAGACAGTGACAGTGTGAGAGAGAGACACATATATGAGAAGACGGATTTTTTATGTTAAATGGGTTTGGGGGAGATCATTAATGCTGGCTTTTTTGAGTGTGAGTTTTTTTTTCCCCCCCCTACTCTTTTTACTTTTGGGGTCCTTTTGATTTTTTTTTTTTTTTTTTTTCTTAGAGGGGGCTTTTTTGTATTGGGAGTATGCTTTTATTATTTTAATTATTTGGTTGAATGAATTTTGCATTTATTCTCAGGGAAAAAAAAAACATGCTTTTTTTGAGAAACTTTAATTGCTTCTTTTTAACTTTAGCTATTTATCCCGTCACAAGAAAATAGCTTATTTATTACCATCATAATTGCAATTATTTGCTTGATCCTTTTGAAGTTCTAACTTGGTTCATTACTTTAAGAATACATTAATTTTATCATGAACGACAAATGAAAAGGGAAGGTGTATTATTTTTCCCAAACATCCGAACTATTATGGAAAGATTAATTTCTAGGGGACTTTTACAGTATGGTAAAGTCATTTTCTTCGTTGATGGGATAAAAACTCTACACTCCGATTAAAATCCAAGAGTTAAAAAGGGTTCGAGAACACCTAGGTAAAATAAAACCTACAACATAATATTACTATCCCCTACCTACCAGAATTAAAAATTAAAACTTAAAAATTAAAACAAAACAAAAAACTTGGCTTTAACTGTAATGACCCGCCTAGCACAAGCCGCTACTGTACATACATACAGACTTAACATGGCGTACTTACTTATTTAGCGGAAATAGCGGAAATTTTTTTTTTACACAAAGCGTATGAGCGTATAGCGATTACTAAATCGAGATATTCGAGCATACAATAATATACATAAAATGACAAAACGCATAGCGACTATCATTCCCACATTTCACAGCTCGCCCTGCCAAGCTCCACCGTCTTGCATCAGAGATTGCCCGTAGGTTGCTTACCTACAGCATAGACATAAGACAATGAGCTTTCGTTCAACAAGTACAACTACTATATACCGCGACACAACACAACATAACATAACATAACATAACATATCATAACTTAACATATCATAGTATAGCATAGCATAACATAATTTAATCATGCATGAACCATTTATGCTTCATTATGCTTTCTTATTCTTTCATAATTTAACTTGCTTATTCTTTCTTCATTTTTGCTTTCTTATTCTTTCATAACATTCTTTCATAACTTAACTTGCTTATGGGCCCTTTAACATAAGTGTTCGTACCGGACGCGCAACTATGGAGTGGTTGGGGCGGCCAGTCCATTTCCAACTCAAACCATAGTCCAACCCGGCCTGACGTGGTTGGTACGACACGGGCAACTTGCTTGCCATCATGCTTACTTGTTATCATGTCATATTTTGATCTTATTCTTATCATAAGAATTTGTGAACATGCCTTGTGATGTCACACATACATAAATCGCAATCATATTTTAGCCTTATCATGGCTTGACTTAGCATACATCATAACATAGTCATATCATAAACTCAACATAACATAACCATATCATAAACTTAACATATCCTATATCATATCCTTACATCACATAATTCAATCATACATAATAGCATGCATCATAGCACATACTAGGCAAGTAACACAATAAAAGCCTATACTGTAGGCGGAGTTGTACTTACCTCATCTGTTATGTCCGATAATGTGTTGCTCCAAGTCAGGACATAACAGCAGGCTATCTCCTACTATAATAAAGGACATAGGTAAGGATTCATAACCATAAAATGTTGGTGACATAACCAACATTCATACATAACCTTAGTTATATGTCCCCCATACATACACATAATAACTTACTTGGTTACAATAAGTAACCCTGGAGTTCAAGGTCTACCAAACATAGATCATAACTTATTAGGTTACATAGGGTAACCTTGGGTGCTAAGTCCAAACACACATAAATAGGGTTAGGTTACTATTCCTAACCTTGGGTCTAAACCTTAACATTCTCAACCCACATCCTATTGGGTTACTATGAGTATCCATGGTTTTAGGTCCATAAATCAATCTTAGTACTTTGTTGGGTTACATTGGGTAACCCTTCAGGTAGTCCCAAGTTGACCCAATAGGATGTTAACTTTAGTTGACCAAGTTTGACTACCTGAAGGGTTACCCAATATAACCTAACAAGGTAGTCAAACTTGGTCAACTAAAATTAATATTCTATTGGGTCAACTTGGGCTTTGGGCCAAACCCAGTAACTCGAGTATCCTTCCTGGTTGGTCGTCATCTTATTACTGAATTGGAAGACAACTTGGTCCAAAAATCCATTTTTACTTCTCTTTGAAAAACTCAACATTTTATGTTCTTTTAAATACAAAAACCATTTGTTCAACTCACGAAAAATTGTATCTTTTAAGTAGGATTTGTAAAAATTTCTAAGTGTTGGAAACTGCCTTTGGAATAGCTTCCCACGGTAAATTTATCAGTGTGTGTGCAGGAATACCCTATTTCCTGCACTGTTTTAGAAAATCCTATGCAGGAATTTCCTGTTTCCTGCACGGTTTTTGAAATCTAATTTTATTTAAAAATATGGGTTGAATCTGAAAAAGTTTTCTTCACAAAAGTTTTTAATCTCGGAAAGCCCTACAACTTTTGTGTTTAACTCGAGACCCAGTTCAGACTCTATCCTACTCAAATCCCCTGTTGAACCTGTCTGGCCGTACATAAAGTCTGGGCACGGTCAGGCTCAGATTTTTGTAAAAATCAAGGTCATTGGAGTCTTATTTTCAAAAATGGTCCATCTTGCCCACTAGGAAAAACCCTTCTCTACAACTTTCATGTTTTAAGTTTTTCTTAATTCGGCCTCTAAAGGCCTCAAATCCTAATTTCCAGAAAACTGGCCAGTTTTACCCGAACTGGCAGTTTTCTTGCTTAAATTCGTTTTACGTCCTAATTCGCGAAATTTAACTCAACCAATCACGCGGGAGCCTAAAATCAGACATGCAGCACTTTTCTAACGTACCATCCCATCATTCACATAATTTATCTTGCTCATGCAAACCATTGGTGATTTTGCACCAACTAGGGTTGCATAAGGTTTTGGGTTTGCACAAACCATTCCATACATCTAGCAACCTAACATACACATCTTGATCATACTTAAACATATTTGGAGACATACAACCCTAGCATACAATAATCATGCAAACCCTAATTTTCATGCAACCAAAGCATAAAATCATGCATACTTTGAAATTTAAAACCACCTAAACACCTAAATCAAGCATAACCCTAAAATTTCTAAAATAGGGCATGGCAATTTAAATGAGCTTAAGCTCTTACAAACCAACTTGAAATACACTTAAATTTCCAAATTGAAGATTGAATTGAAAAGCTTAGGGTCCAAAAGGGTTTACCTTAATTCAATTCAAGAAGTTGGCTTGCTTGACTCAAGCTTCTCCCTTTCTCCTTGGCACCTTCACAACCGGCCTTCACCTCTAATGAGGTTCCAAAAATTTCAGCCACCCTTGCTTGTTTCTCACCAAAAATCTGGTCACCTTGGACCTTTCCTTCTTCACTTTTTCTTCTTCTTTTTCCTTCCCCACAACCGGCCTCTCTAGCCTAAATGGGTACCAAAAATTTTCCAACCTTTGTCTTGTTGTTCCAATCAAAAATCCGATCACCCCTACAAACTTTTCCTCTTAGGTTTTATTTTTTTCTCTCTTCTTTCTTTCCTTTTTGAGTTCGGATTTTTAGATGGAGAGAGTGAAGAAAATTTGGGCATAGTTTAGTTATGTTTCTCAATTTTGTGAACCAAATGAGTCACCCCCCTCCACCTATTTATAGGTGATGTGGAACTCTTCAAAATTACCCATAAGTCCTTGAAAAAATAATATTTTGCACAAAAACTCCCTTAGGTGGCCAGCCACAATGCTCTAGAACCACCCAAAAATTTTTTCCACAATTTCTTTAAATCAAGAAATGATGTCATAATTCATGGTGATGTGAGGTCACCTCCCTTAAGGCCTTGTTTGACTTTTTTCCTTGATATGCAGTCCATTTTCATGCTACACAGATATTTCCAATACTGTTCTTAGTCATAATACAGTACTGGCATACTAAACTGCAGTCCAAAATTTATCTGTGTATAGTTGGACTGTATAAAATTTTTTTTTTATTTCTTAAAGCCTTTTTGCCCTTAATATCCTACTTGGTGTGCTTGATTTTTCTATGGTGGTTTTAAATCTTATTATTGCTATCTTATCCGTAATGACGTTTTTCGCAGTATGTTTCCCATACTGCCGATCACATAATAGTACCATCATAACTTTGACCTTTCAGGTCAACCTTTAACTTTTCGGTCAACTTTGACTTTTCTGGTCAAACTTTGACCAACATTAAATCATAGAGTTTTTCTTTCCTTTTTACTTAAAAGGTCACATGCTTGACTAAGCAATCATTTTTGAGTCTTATAAAATCATAAGAACTCACAAAACTTAATAAAAACCCTTAATCGAGCTTTTTTATAAATACCTTCATGATACACATTAAATTCCTTTAAAAGGAAATCGTAATATCGTAAAAACTAGGTATTATATTAACTATGGCAAGACCGACAACAAAGGGCCTCACCCACAGTGGCCAATGACGGTGAATACAAGTGAGAGAAGTAAGAAAGCTCAATGAGCTCAGCGATAAGCGTGGAGGGGAGCAAGTTTGCAATAGCAACAAAGGTGATGGGAAGTCAAGGGGCGATCTCCCATAGGTGCTTGATCTGCACTGGATTTGGATAATCGGCACCTCCCTCCACCAGATTTTTGCGATCTCCAATACTCTTGAAAGAGTTTGAATCATCTACTGATATAATCACTATATATAAGTCAATCTTCAATAAAAAGTTAACAAAGAGAGTTGTGATTTCCATTTATCCGCTAACCTTTATAATTGTATCTTTTTTTTAAGTATCATTGATCGATTCTCTAATGAATAACATATTTATGATCTTCTCTTATCACAAATTGAACACTCTTACTATTCAAGCCCTGAATAAACACTTGAGGGAACTCCCCATCTATTTATAATTATAATTAACATTCTGAACTATTTATTATATTTCCAAGATACAAGAAATAGGATTCAACATTTGTTGAATGCGTACTAGCAAAAGACATAATGTCAAAAATAAAGTTTGTTAGCAAACTCAGAGTTAAGACTATTTCATATGTGAACATCGTTGATTAAATTTAAATATTCTATATACTAATGGGGATTATCGGATGTTCAAAAAATAATTGTGTTGTCGTCCTATGTGATCACATTATGTAAAACACTTTAATCCTGATGACAGCTTAACAATAATCCAGATAAGATTATCCCATTCATAATGTAGATGATCCATGCTAGTATTAATAAGTTAAAGATCCCAACTGTAATTATTTATTATGGACATTTTTAGATTAATATATGATCTTATACATAACACTCATATATCATATTTAAGGTCACATAAATAGCCATAGAATTTTATGATATTTATTAGTGAAATTGTAACAAATATTGTATTTTGTAAGTACATTTGACATTTATAGCTATAACAACCCCTCACGAACCGTTATAATTAACTTCTTATTTGATCATTCATCTCTTATAAAATTATGAAAAATATTAAGTTTGAAATAAAAATCTTTACATAACAGAAACTTTACTTAGATAATTTTAGAAAACTCTAGAATTTTTTTTAAAAAACTATATCAAAATTAACCTTCATAATTAATATACATATTTTTAAAATCAAATTCATGAAATAAAATTTAAATCCCTATGAATTATCCAATCAAATAATAATAAACTAAAGTCTTAAAACTTTATTTGAAACTAAAAATGTTCGTCTCATAATCATTCATCCCATATTTCTATCATATATCATCTCGCTTCCGCTCCAAGCTCCTCCAACACTATATTTTATCATTTTCTTTATCTGTAACATGAATTAACTTATATAAACAAGTGCTTAGTAAGACACTTAAATTTCACAAACGTACATAACTTTTTTTTCTTTTATCATCATAAATATAAACATCATTTAAAAACTTTTTAACTTTTAAAACCATCATATATTGAGGCCTCAGCGTTGTACCATCATAGCGCGCTAGTCACAGAAGGAGTGGGATAGCAAATCCCAAACCAATACGGTGATAAAAGTCCGCTCACCAGATAACATCATCATCATCATCATCATCATCAAGGGTGTACAACATCATTTTAAAACATAAAATACATATACATATAATATATAAACTTTTCATCAAAACGTTCATCATAGGAAGAAGTATTATTTAAAAATATCATAATATCATCATCAACATCAAAACATATATTTCTCAAATCTTTAATTCATGTTGTAGGTCAGAGTGTACTTACTTAAATACCTTACTTAACCTTTTCAAATTTTCCGATGATAACACACAATTGAGGTCTAGGGTGCTTGCCTTTAGAACTGCTCATATCATGAATAATAAATATAATAAAATCAACAAAAACTCATAATAATTCATCAAACACATCCATCGTATCATAACAGCACCTGATAGGCCTATTTCATCATTTAATATCATCAAAACACCTTAATCTCATTGCCACTGCAATCTATAGAAATAAAGTAACGAAAATAAAAAAACTCAAAATCAATAAATATAAACCTAGGGGGGGGGGGAACCCTACTGAAATAAAAAGAACAAAAAGAAAAACATATCCCATTTTTTTTTATTTAGCTCTTTACATTTAATTCCATAGTATGCTCAATGATACAAATGCAACTAAAAAATAATAATAATAAGAAAAAAAAAACAAAAGGAAGAAATGAATGGAAATTCCTTTTCTTTGATTATATATATACACAAAGAATAAAGTTAAAAAAAAAAAAAAAAACAAAACAAAACCATTAAAAATCCTTAAAAAAACAGATAAAAAAATAATGAGGGCAAAAAACAGAGAGAAATAATTTCTATTTAATCATCTATAGAAATAAATTAGGGGAAAAAATCAAAATAAAAAGAACATAAACAAAAATTCGACATCTAAAATTTGTCCAAAAAATAACAAATGACGAAAAAAAAATTCCAAGGAAATAATAAAAATCAAAATTGAACAACAACCAAAAAAGAAGATAATAATACAAAACCTAAATGAGTAATGAGGGAAAAAAACCGAAAATCAAAACTTAGAATTCAAAAAAAATAAACACATGGGAAAAAAAAAAAAAAAGGAGGACTGTGAACAGTACAGAGGAATAGTGAACAAAAGGGATGAACGAAGAAAATAAGAAAAAAAAAAAACCGAAACCTAGGGTTCCGAAAACATAAATCCAAACAATGAAAAAACAAAGAGACCGGCAGTAAAAAAAAAAACAAAACCAAAAAAAAAAAAGGACTTAAAAAACTAAAAAAAACAAAACAAAACAAAACAAAAAGACTTTTTTTTTTTTAAACTATAAACATAGACCAGGGAAAAAAGGAGGGGGGGGGACAAAAAAAATAAGGCAAAAAATAACAACAGTAGAAGGGGAAAAAAATTCCAACAACACAATAAAAATAAAAAGCTAGAGTTTTGAAACAAAATGTGTGAACAATTAAAAAAGGAAAAATAATACACTACCTAAATCGGAAATAACCTAAATCGGAAATAACCAAAAAAAAAAAACCCAAAAGCAAAAGTTAGGGTTTCGAAAAAACAATCACACCCGGCCAAAAAAAAAAAACATAGAACATCAACAGTAAATAGAGAAAGTGGAAAATGAAGAATGATCAACAGAAATTTAAAAAAAAAAAAATAAAAAAATAGGGTTTGAAAAACCAAAAATCCAAAAAAAAAATGAAAAGAGGGAGGGAAAACGGCAAACAAAGAACAAACAAGAAGAGAATGAACACTAAAGAGAGAGAGTGAAAAATGAGAGAGGAGCGGCAGACACAACAAGAGGAAGGAAAGCTAGTGTTTGGACACCAAAAACCCAAAAACTGAGAAGAAAGAGAGAGAACAACAAAGAGAGAGAGAGAGAGAGAGAGAGGAAATTGAACAGTTAAGAGAGTGAGGAGAAAATGAGAGGGAGGTGGCAGACAAAGCAAGGGAAAGGGCAAGGTTAGGGTTTCGGGGGCAAAAAAGTCAAGCAACTGTTGACAACATAACTGGTAGAGACAATTAGAAGGGCAAAAATGTCCACACAATGGAAGGAGGGTAAAACCGCCATTTCACTATGTGGGCTGAAGATGAAATGCTACTGGAAGGGGCAAAGACGTCAATTTACTATACAAAAAACAGTGAATTCTTGCATCCTTTTAGTATGTTTAATAATTTGATTAATTCAAAATTTAAGTTTGAAATATGGTCCTTTTTTTTTTTTAAGGTAAATAAAGTATGGTTCAAAGTTAAAACCTAGGGCATAATTGTTATTTTTTAAAATGCAAATCTAATCTATTTTTTTGTTTCATAATTGCCTTTTAATCCCAGGTGCCCTAGGTTGTAATTTGCAAAGATTATTATAGAGAATCGGTTCCCTACTTGAATGCATTATTGAAACACATGCCATCTTCTCTCATGTTATTGAACTTCTTTATGTAACTGTCTAGCAGTATTCTGGTACCTAGCTCGAGTAATAAACCTCCATATGGTAGCAGAGAGAGAGAGAGAGAGAGAGAGATACCATAATTATGCATATGGAAACTGTTGACAGGGTGCTGAACATCTCGCTATTCCGCATCCCATATAGCCGTGATGGAAATATTTTTAGTAATGGCGTATACTATTATTATTATTATTATTTTTAAAGATAAGAGAAATTTTAGTGTCTGTTACGTGAGAATTTTTAATTTTAATATATTTATGTGAAAATTTTTAATTTTAGTGAAACAAAACAGTAACATTATAAACATACAATTAATTTTAAAAGAAATTATATGAGAATTTTAATTTTTAATGGAGGTGGAATAGAAAGTATATGAGAAATTTTTATTTTTGATAAAGGTAAATTGAAAAAATTATAAAATTTTTAGGATAAATTTAAAAGAACAAAAAATCTCAATGAGAGCTACACTCCCCACTGGCCACCCTGCCTCTGCCACTGATAGTGGCGGCCGAGACATGCAGTATCGGTTATTACCGAAAAAGCAAGTTCGGAGCAGGATCGACATTTGAATCCCCAAAGAGAAATGCAATATGATGTCATAATTTGTTATTTGTTATTTTTTTTTCCAAGGCCATTAATGAATTTTCCAGACTGGAAAAGAAAAGAAAAGCACGAGTTGGGAGTACAAAAAACATGACAAGAAATTCTGGTGAAAATTGGTATAATGACTTTTGCAGGTTAAGCAACATTACTCGTGACTGAAAAGTTCAAGTGTCTCATTATGCATGCATGCCCTTCTCATTGTGCCCCCCCATGTCTCTCCCCCTGTGGCTGTCACCATTTTCTAATAATTGCCCACTACTTTGTTATCTTTACCCAACTGGCACACAATGCCATTTTTATAAAATTGGAAAGACATCTAACATTTCATATTTCTGTTACGTCGTTCGCTTCTAGCTGAATATCGCAATAGTAGGTTTTTCCACGCCTTTGTTTAGGTGGGGACCAAGCTAAGTAGTCCTTGGAAGCATTATTTTTAAGGAAATGTGGATCTACTAATTAAAAGGATTGTTTCGCCTTCAAAATGGCCAACCACGGAAGAGAATACGTTCAAATTTAGTTTCTTTCTTTTTCCGGGAATCAAATAGTCTATCGAAATTAGAAAAACACTCAAAACTTTTCAAGGACAATCATGACTAACACAATTGTCTACTCGCAGGAGTCCTAGCATGCTTTTTGTTGGTAGGCTAGAGTTGAAATTTTTTTTATTTATTTATTTAAGTTAAGTTGAAATGGAGTTATTTGGCTAATTGGAGTTAAAATGTATAAAAGTTTGAAATTTTTAGGGAAAAAAAAAAAACAATATGGATCTTTTTTTTGTTCGTGCATGGAATTTCAAAAAAAAAAAAAATCTCACATGGACTTATATATACAAATTTATGAATTTTTAAAGTTTTGGTTTCTAAGTTATAATTGCAACTGGTGAATAGTAGAATTAGTTGACTTTAAAAAAATAAAAATAATTTTTTTTTGTTTGAAACAGTGAACCAAATATGCATTTAATATTTGGGGGCTTGAACTAAGCTCATGATTTGGGACTCAATCTCCAGCTGGGAAGTCTTATGGTTTAATAGAATTTTTTTAATAGAGAAAAAAGCTTTAGTGGTGGTCTCTTTATTACTCCAATTTCAACCCACAGGTGCGATCCACTTCTTTAGATATAGCAACGAAGATGAACTTTAAATCAGCCTCTTACAGTCGTCAATTTAGGCTCTACCCAAAACATCATCAGCCTAATGCATCTATAGCCCAAGCTGGAATTGAGATCTTACGGGAATTTCATGAGATTTAAATCTAGGTGAACGGCGGAAAAGGTTAAAAGGTTAAGAAAGGCATTATCTTTTTTTCGTCACCTTATCCACCTTTGTAGGTGTGATGCTTTAATAGTATTTAGAGCTTCGAAGAATCCCAATCCTATTTGTACGGAGCTTGGAATTCAACCGTTAAATGCATTTGTACGGTTATCCTTTGTCTTGGGGATTAAGGTTGCTCACTAATTCATACAGATGCTAATAAATGCAACTCATTGTCTGGGCTAGATTCAGAATTTGTTCGGTTCGAGGAATTTTATGATTCTATTATTTTATCATATACTACATCTTATATATTCCATTTGAATGGGTTATTAGAATAGCTATTATTGTACTTAAATACCATAATTTGGTTAGATTATTATTGGAGTAAAACTATTTGAATGTACTATTATTTAACAATTTAATTCAAATATAAATATAAATTTTCACTTTTTAAAAATTCGTATCACACTTATTTTTCAACAATTTACATTATTCAAATGTAATTTTAACAAAAACTATCTAAACATACATTTCATTTGAATACACAATATAAATATATAAATATTCAATTTGAATGAACACTTAAATGTAATTTGTAATTTATAATTTAAATGGGTATAAATCTTCATGTTTTAAGCAGAGATCAGAACTTGATTCATTGGGTATCTTTTTCAACACTGTTCAAAGTTACACGCGCAAAAAAATAAAATAATAAATAAAACAATGAAACAGTAAAACAATAATGATAATAGCGAGGATAAATTATGAGTCAATAAACAAAGCAAAGAATAAGTTAATATTTGTGTCCCTCCACATCCATCATTGGCCAACCATGTGCCCCCTCACAAGATGAACATATCTGATCCTTTGATATTAGCCAGCTGCAAGGCACCATCTAGGCCACGTTTGAAATCGTTTCCAATTGTCTGAGGAGCGAAAATGAAAAAGTTTCATAACTAGCATTTGTTTAGCAAATGTGAATACGAAAACAAAAATAAAATGAAAAATATTGAGAATGGATTTTTGAAAGAAAGAGAAAATGGGTTAAAAGTTCTTTTCTCGTTTTCATTTCATTTTTAAGGTTATAGAATTTTCATATATGTTTTCGAAAACTTACCCAAACGCAATTCAGCTTTTTCTTATACCAAAATCAATATCTTTAAAAATATAACCAAATATAATTTCAAAAACGATCATAACAGTATTCTTAAGGTATTCTCATTTTTTTTTTTAAACCAAAAACAAAATCATTTTTACAAAAAACAAAAACAATAACAAATGGGCCTTAAATTTCTCATAATGGCTTTTACCTGCCCGCTCTCTTATGCTTTATGTTACATTATAGAGTGAAGGGGACCGAGAAATTGAATTTTTTTACGAGTTTGAAAGAAAAAAGTATGCCTGTGAGAACGGAGGTGAATAGGGACTACCAAAAGTAAGATTACCAGCAAAATTAACTGGTTCCCATGAAATTCAACTACCTTAACCTTCTTGTATTTTAATAAAATAAAATAAATCTCTCATAATTCATCAGCGAAAATAATAATAATAATACAACAACATCAACAACAACAATAATAATAAGTAAAAAGGAAAAAACAACAACAACCATTGCCTATTTAAAAAAAAATAATAATAATAACTTTAGAATCATTCTCACTTTGTTTTTTAAACTTTAAAAACTCATACCGTACCTTTTGAATTTTTAATTAACCTATCTTAACCCTTTGTTAGAAAATGTACACATTTGTCTATATAAAGAGGGAAAAGAGTAGTTTAAGTGTGATTATGTGATCTTTTCCATTTATTTGTAACAAAAAGTCTAATAGTATTAATTAACCTAGACTAATTTATCTATTTATCTATCTAAAGGAAGAGTTATTAAAGTTCAAAAATAAAGTGAAAATAACTCTTAAAATTCAGGATACATATGAGATTGATCCAAAAAAAAAAAAAAAAAAAACTATATCCTAGGTATAGTGATGGGAAAAGGGCGGACAGATGGCACAATCTAAGGCCCATTTGAGGTCATTTTGAAAATAATGTTTCTAAAAGTTTTTTTTTCCCTCCCATTTTACTATTTACTTTTTCAAATATTTTCAAAAAATTCAAATTTTAAAAGTTATAATTTTTTATTTTAAATCAAAATGAGATATTTTTTTTAATTACATATAATTTCGATATGAACGAAATAAGATATATATTAGTAATTTTTTTATGAACACATTTTAAGTTTTCACATTTTCACTCCAAACAATTCATTTTCATTAAATGCACATTTTTAAAACTCAAGTCACCTCTAACTTTGAAAACACGATCTCCAAATATGACCCGAAACAGACTCTAAAAACTCCCAATGTAATGCAGATGTGAAACTGAAAAGGATGGTCAATTGATATATTTCTTTTCTATGAACAAAAGTTTCCAATGTACATGGTCAGAAAATCCAAAGACAAAAAATGTCCTTTTATAGCTCTTTAAGCCCAAAAAATTTTTGTACCCCACCTGAAACTATGACCAGAAACACAAGGATCTACAGAGACGACATGTCATTTATATAGTCATTCCACATTTCTGTTGCAATAGAGTCCCTCAACTGCAGAGAGTATTCTAGTTGTTCATCATCAAATGGAACATCCAAAGCCGAATTCTCAGCATGCATCATTTGTTGATCCATCTCCGACGGTGGCGATGATTCTTCCACTTGTAGCAGACTATCCTGTTCATACATTTTGAAGAGCCAGTCATCTGGTTTCTCTCTTTGGATATAGTTGTGTATGCCACATGCTGCTACAACCAACTTCACCTGAGTTTGTAACGGGTATGGAGGAGCTGTTGTCAATATAGGGAAGCGTGCTTTCAAAGCACCAAAGATACGATCAGTGGCATTCCTTAGCAAGGAATGTCGCTGATTGAATAGCTCTTTGGCATTTTCAGGATGGTAACCATCAGGAAACTCCTTCAAGTGGTAAGGAACATTGGGATATGGAGCAATGAAGCCTGGGAGATTCACATACTTGTTGTCCAAAAGATAGTATTTACCTGCATTGTCAGGATTTTCGTTCAAGAGTTCATGTACAATCCATGAGTTCAGAAGAACAATATCACTTCTAGTTGTTGAAACGGCAATGCCTCAATAATGCAGCAGATGTTCATCTTAAATGTGATGCAAAAAGTTGTAATTTTCAACTGGAGATCCAATAGTCCCAGGAGCCGGAGAGGAACATACCTTCAGGAACTGGCAGCTTGTTTCGCCTTGTGATCGCCGAATTTAGAACTCGAAACTCTGATGCAGAACCTTCCCAGCCAGCAAGGACATAATGGAACTTGAGATCAAATGAGCAAGCAGCCAGAACAGTTTGTGAAAGTAAGCCATTTTTGTTGCGGAAAGGTCCTTGCTCATCAACGCCAACCATTACAGGAATGTGCATTCCATCAACCACTCCAATGCAGTCCTATCAAAGAAACATTAATGAGAAAGAACGATTGGCACAGGTTTTGACTAGCCTCCATAACCATAGATAGGGTTACCTTAAAATATGGGTAGAATCTGGGATCTTCCAGAACTTCTGAAGGAATATCAGAGCTTGGGGGCTGAAAGAAATCTATTACAATTGCCATTATAGCGTTCAGAACATTGTTAAAATGGCGACTGATGGTTTCTCCTGAATAACGAAATAACTCTTGTACAGCTCGAGTTCGCAGATTGTGGCCAACTATGAACATGAATATGGCTAATTGCTCTTCAATCTTGATTCGATTTGTGTGGCGTAGCAAGCCCCTGGCTTGCAAAATATCACACAACTTGTAAAATACATGCTTATCCATGCGAAAATTCTCCAGACAACGTTCATTTTGACCATTCAGTACTTCATCTACAAATTTTGCACCAGAAGATGCTAAACCATGGCTTAGTTCTTTAGGGATACAATTCCCGTAGACTACATCTTTCTCATCATCAGAGCTCTCCATTACAAACTCAATCTCTGCATTCAACAATGTAAACAGCACAAATCAGCAAAAGTTAAGATGAATGGACAAAGGTTTTAATGTCTAATGAGGACTCTTACCAAGTTATTTAAATTAAAAATTCAGGATGAACAAAATGCAGTCTCATATGAGCAGAACAATATTGAACACAAATCACTCGGAGGGATGACCTCCATCGTTCAAATTTCGTGATAATGACACTCTCCCTTGATCTTACCTTCAAACTAGAAAAATCTATCAATTTACTAGCAAACACAAGTTCCTGGCATTTTTTTCATGGGGTAAGAAGAGAGGGAGGGAGGGGGAGTCCGTTTCTATTAATAATAAACAGCCTTTATTGTTTGAAAGAATCAACACAAGGAAAGGGGGGACAAGATGTCCACCGGAAACAAGAGGGAATATGTAAAAGATAAGCTAGAGCACTAAGATAAACTAGGGAACGTGAAAGAAGTCATAAATTAAAAACTAGGAAAAACAAAAAAATCATTACGAATCATGGAAAGATTGCTGATCATATTCAAGGATAAGAAAATTCCCTTGAGCTCCTCAGCAGCTGAAACGCCATAAGGAATCCTAATACGTAAGTCTATCCCTTAGAAATAACACATCTTCTTCAACACACTTTAAGAATCATATATCTTGTTCCAACAAAATAAGCCCAAAAAGCACCAGCACAACTACATTTCATTAAGACTCCAATTATCCTAATTGCTTCTCTGCACAAACAGATCAGCACTCAACCTCATACGCACCCACTTGACCTTTAGTCATCTTATCAACTTTCCCCATATCGGGTAAGCCAAACTCACAGGAAATTTACAGCTGCATGTTAGGGGCAACGGTCAAACCATTAAACAGCTATAGCTCCAAAACTCCTTTAGAACCACGCCATAAAGACCCCAACTCTTTGAATATGTTTAGGACATAAGGCACCTTGTCTTTTGATCCCATATTTGATGAGAGCTGTTGGGAGGGAGCAAATAAGACCTTAGAGCTAAACAAAGTTATGCAAAAGATCCTATGTCCCAATCGGTTTAGTTGGTGGTGCCTCTGCCTACCACAATCCTGGACAAAGGATGCCCTTAGTCACCAACTAACCACCCAAAGTACGATTCAAATGTACAGCCAACGGGAATTGATTGACCGGGATTAGGCATCTCATTCAAAAGAATAAGACTATAAGTTAACAACAATCCTGGATTTTGATGTTATAACATGTCAGAGTAAAAAGAAAAACAATACAATTACCTGAATGCTTAAGCTGCTCCATTACCCCTACGTGCCCACGATTTAAATCAATGCAGTCATGAGTTACAACAACAATGAAGGAGAAGAAGATAAAATTGAAATTTTCATTACGTTCCTTTTCCAATCTTTTCTATAAAATCTACCTACTTTTTCCTCCCTCCCTTGCCCATAACAGGCCTTGATCGTTTCTTTAGAGAAACAATCGGTATCCAGCAATCCCGTTTAGGTAAAATATTGGCCTTCTAGGTTACCATTCTACCAATTCACATTTCTTTAAAGATAAAATTGGATTCAGCAATCCCATTTAGGTACAATATTGGCCTTCTAGGTTACCATTCTACCAATCCACATTTCTTTAAAGGTAATATCAGTATCCAGCAATCCCATTTAGGTAAAATATTGGCCTTCTAGGTTACCATTCTACTGATCGACGTTTCTTTAAAGGTAATATAGGTATCCAGCAATCCCATTTAGGTAAAATTTTGGCCAAGTTACATTCTACCAATCCAACACTTCTTTATGGTCTATCTAACAAATTTCTTTAGGGTCTATTTTAGTAGGGATATTTTTTTTTTCTTTCATT